>MU106563.1:0-106659 GCA_012274485.2 Sinapis alba
TCGTTTCTCCTAAACATGCCATCATCAGATTCGAGCTTCTTGGGAGAATACACCGGCGATATCGACCTCAGTGCGGTGTTGGCCCAAGAGCAGTGTCCTGCTCTTGTAAGCCTACCACAAGAGTATCAAGAAAAGGGACTCGAAGAAAATGGAGAAATGAAGAACATGCATAGTTTCAATGAAGATCATCATAGTCACTCTCCTACACTTAGGTTTGGTGATATTGCTTCAACAGCTGAAGAGAAGCATCCTCACCATTATCAAGACGTGAAACATAACATGACACTGTTGGAGAGTTATTATTCCTCTTTGTCATCCATTAATGGCGATTTGCCAGCTTGTTTCTCCACAACTTAATGGATATGGATAGCTTTTCTTGTCTTTTGCCTTCCTTGGTTTTGTTTTTTAAGCCAGGTTGTTTCTCTTGTAGGCTCTCTTTCACTAATGCAAGGAAAATTCAATTATGCTTCGTTGACTGTTTACACAAGTCAGTGTAGGCTAGCTTGACTTGACTGAAGATGACATAAACTTAACCAACCTAAATGAAAGAGATAAACCCAAAAAAAAAACATTTTGTTTTGATAAAAATGGTAGAAAGAAAATATTTTCTAGAGCTGATAAAGTTAGAATTACCACCATAATATACGAGATTCTCACTAAAATGTTCAAAAGGGTTTTCGGAATAAATTTGTAGATGAAGTTAAGAAATTAAAGTGCGAGCAAATATTTTTTTTTCGATATGTTAAACTTGTCAATAAGTTAGAGCATGATTAACCCGAGTTTCTTAAGGTGGGGTTCTTAGCGGAAGTTAAGAAACTGTTTCTTAACTTCCGCTAAGAACTCCACCTTAAGAAACCCGGGTTAATCATGGTCTTATGCACTCTCCAATGATCTTAATTTATATATGCGAAACACTTTAAGCGAAGTAACTCAAAATGTCAAATGTTACCATTCCTTTGTGGTGCTCAAAATGACACTAGCTGTATAGAAAAATGGCTTGGCCGTTCACAAGAAACGTTGGGTAGTAAATCTCATGAGCTGATAAACTAAAACCTGATCCGGTCGAACTTTCACGAACATGTCCAACGTTGTAGTCAAATAGAAATTGCATCCATAGTATAGGCGTCGAAAAGATTTATCGCTTTTATATTCTCTCTGTTTCAAATGTTGAGAACTATTTTCAACATTTTCACTGTGTGAAAATGTGTCTATTCAATGTCAAAAAAGAAAGAAGAAGAAAAAACTTTAAATACTTAAGCCTTCACGATCTTCTGCTCCTCAACATGGAATGCTCGAACGATCCTGTCATAATCCAAAACACACACACCATTGAGTTTTAAAAAAACCTCGAAGATATGTAAATTGAAAGACATCTTTAAGTTGAACAAACAAACAAACCTTTCCCTGACTGCTAAAGCAGACAAGACTCCACGGTAAACACGGTTTACAGCCATCCTGTTTCTTGATAATCTTGTACTCGGTCGGCCTCAACTGAGGAATCAGAATATATAAACAGATAATGTCACTCACAAAACGTATAAATTATAAAACATCAGAACATACTTACCACATTAATAAATTCTACAGAAAATTAAAACTTTCTCCCTCAGGTGGATAACAATCTCTTACGTAATTACAAGGAAAAACTTGAAAGACAAGGTGACACTAGATTACTCAAACCAGCACAAGACCGTCAATAAGCACGAAATTTTATCAAACTTATTGAGGTATATAAATAAATTTCACTCCAACTCTCATCTAAAGATAAAGACTTGAATTCCTGACACGAGAACAGAGCATACTACATTAGGGCTGGACACGAATATTCGTTATTTGCCTTATATTCGTTACTTGTCTCGTATTCGTCTCGTTTTTCCAAGATGAATTTGTTATTTGCTTTATATTTGTTACTTGTCCCGTATTCGTCTCGTTTTTCCAAGTATTCATCGTTGTCAAGTCAAGTATCAAGTCATTGAGTTTTTGCTACTTACAATTACAAGACAAATAACAAGTATCACAAAAAAATTAACGATTCGCCTTGATATTACTCGAAAACGATTGGAAATAAAAAAAACAAATCCCTATATAAACAAATATTTTTTTGTTATAAGAAGTAAACTATATTTTTGTATCAAAATATATATATTATGTTCCTTCTTTTTTTATATTATGTGCAAATATATTTTTTAAGTAATTTTCGTATTTTTACCAAATCGAGTAAACAAAACAAACTTTGATAACCTTCTTCTCTGATAGAATATTATCTATCAGTTAATTCTTAAAAAAATTTAAATATATTCAAATAATTCATAAGTACTTGTAAGTAATAAGTAATCGAACAAGGCAAGTAACTTACAAATATCAAAATTTTGGACAATTACTCGAAAAACAAGTACATGTTTCCGATAAATCAAGTACAAGTCCAAAAATCTATTACACATTCAAAAAATAAGTACCCGCCTTGTGCCCACCCCTATTAACTACATTAATCAACTCTCATTTAAAAAATATATTTTAATTATATTTCAAAAATAATAAAAATATATATATATATTTATAGAAATTAAATAAGGAAAGTATATATATTTATAAATATATATATATATATATATATATATTATTTTTAAAAAATATAATTTGCAGGTTGATAGTATTAGCAATTCAAATTAAGTGGTTCTACATCCGCTCCGCAAAATAATGTAGTTGATTTGTATCTACACACATCCGTAAAATTTTAAAATAAGTCGATCCGCTTCATTTTACGGCGGATCAAACAAGACTGGCCAACTGTTTAAATTTAAATTCCTAATTCTAAAGTGACAATGCTTTAATACACAACATATTAAGTGAGGGATAGTGGCCATTTTTTTTGTTGAAGTAGAAAATTATTTTCCCAACGAATTAGCCATTGCACTATTGGGATATTGTTGTACTCAATAACATTATTATTTGTTCAGTCTCTTTTTTTTTTTTAGAATGTAACATTGGTGTAGTTATAATAAAACTAAGAAAAAGTATAATTGCGGGAGATGGAGGATAGCGGACATGACATGCAGTCCTGGCTCTTGACCATGGCGAGAGGGGCGGTTGTCTTGAGTTCATGAATTCACAAAAATTTTAGTGTTATTTTTTACTAATTATAAACGCTTGTTTAAGTTGATAAAAAAGGTTCGTTTCAAATTGTTAAAGAACCAAATACTTGGTGGAAAAAAAAAAATACTTGGTGAAGTTATAATAAATGGGTCATAATTAACTATAGCTTATTCACATACAACAACACAAAACCCAAAATAATCTATACGCTTCTCTATTTTCCAATTTTCCCGAATAAATTCTCTTTTGGTTCAATTTTTAAAAATGCAATGAAGAAAAATTATGAAAAATGTTTATATAAAGGTTCATATTAAATGTTTCTCCCAAAGCTATTAAGTTGTTTAAAATGGCCATGATGCCATGAACATGATGCTTTGCCTTTGGTTGTCGTTTTTTTCTTTTATTCATATAGACCCCGAAAAGAATATGATAAAAAGATTGTAAGCATTTTGTTGTTTAATTTGGCTCAACTTTAATCAATCAAACATAATCAGACTGTCTTAATCATGACTTCTTGTTATCATCTCACTCTTTTGTATATACCCACTTGATATTCCTTCATAACAACACAACAATGTCGGAAGAAGAAAAGAATCTATAACTGTTCGTGCTCAATTATATAATATATATTATATATAGATCATATAAACCTATGCATATACAACAAAACTCATGACCTTGATCACTTTACCGACTTTGTATACATTATTTCTTTGTCTTTTTATTATTAATTCTTTGGTTACTATATTATATTACTCAAAATGATGTTTTTATGAGAATATTAATAGTTATAATATCTTAATATCGAAACATATAGCATCAATCAGTTAATCATGAATAAGTTCAATTTCCTGAATAAGTTTTTCTTTGCCGTAAATTGATTTATAGATTTCGAAGCTGTTAGTTCTACTAGTAAAACTTATTTTCCTAAAAATAAAAGTTTCAGATTTGTCTGAACAACTTCTTTGAAAAATTTTAACAAACGATTTTATTATGTATCAAGAAAATATGGATATCAGCTCAGAAATTCTTGAATTTATAGAAATAATAATTAGGAGTAAATGTTTACAGTTTCAGGAAGCAGCTGTTATTTGTTGTTATAAATCTGTTTATGGTGATGACAAAAAAAATGTTTACATCTAGTGAAAATTTGGTATCCGACCTTTTTTAACTTGATTAATTACAACAACCATTTTGCTGACTAAAATGAATAAGTTGGATATAGATTTCTGTTATTGATGCAAGTGGTCCAGGTGAGTTTATTCGAAACTTGTCGACGCATTAACATGTCACATATTAATTTGAAAACAAAAGTATTTATTAGATCTCCTCAAGGGATATGACTAACAAGAACATATGAATTATCAATGTCACGAACAGGTGGAACATCGAATGAGTGGACCGACCACTTCAATAATTTAGATCGACGGTGGACGCTATAACATTAATAATGTATATACTGGGACGTTATATGATTATAATAATGGCGTATCATCACCATTTCCACCACTATGCACATGGCACCTCCCACCATGGTAGACCAACTGAATGGCTCAAAGATCGATTTAATTATAATTATGGAAAGTTTTAGGTTCAATTAGCGATATATATATATATATATATATATATATATATATATATATATATATATATATATATATATNATAATTATGGAAAGTTTTAGGTTCAATTAGCGATATATATATATATATATATATATATATATATATATATATATATATATATGAATTTCAACCAGCTATTAGTATCTTAGACTAATATTACTCTATTGTAACGTGTAATCTTATAGTACGATTATAAAGGTGACAGTGAAAATGCAATTATTAATATATAGTTTCCATTTAATTATGGATAAAGATGACTATGGAAATGCTAGAGTTTTGATAATAATTAAATATCAAATAGATTTAGTATAATATATGGTCTTTGTTCAACTTTTGTTTCGTATCCATCGCACCGTTTGTTCTATACTTTCAATTCAGTTCATATTAACCGCATTTGTTTCTCGCATTAATAAATCTCATTAATAAATCTATTCATTCTATACCAACTAGGAGTATTTTGTTATAATATTTTCTTTGATGATTATATATCCTGGCTTAAATAATTTATAATATATTTTATTATTTTTCTCTAAAATAAAAAAAATTGTAATAGACACGGATTTTACTCCAATATAGTTCTTAAAAATAATAGTTTTTTTAAATAGAGTAAAATGTAAAAAAAAATATTTTTTTTGCTTCTCTAAATAGAGGAAAAAACTCTATTTTAAAAGTAGAAATAGATATGAGTTAAAATAAAGAGAAATTGCTAAAAATATCACAAATTAAGTACTACTTTTTAAAAATACATTTAATCAAAAATATATTAACATTTGGATTTAAATTTTAGTGATTATTATTTAGAGTTTAGTATTAAGGGGGTGGGTTGGATTTATAAAAGTTTTAAACATATTTTTAAAAAGTTAACTTAGTGTTATTTATCAAAAATTTAGGGTATTTTTGAAAAATAATACTAAACTTGGGTAAATTTGAAAAGTGAATCTAAAATAAATTTGATTTTAAATTTTATTATAAAAATAAATATAGAAGTGAATAGAAGATATTATATACTTTTACCGTACATTCGGTGCGTGTTCTCCAAATAGAATTGCATCTTAGCAATTCAATGATATGCAAACAAAAAAAGATACGTAACGTAAATAAATGGATGCGTAAAGACACTTTGAGTCTTTTCCTTATTAACCCATATTCCAAAAGACTTTATAAATTGTGTTCTCTTTTTTTTTAAATACAAAATTGCATTTAAAAAATTATGTTCTCACACTGCCAAATGAATCGATTTTTTCTTTTTCATTTCTGTGGTATCTGATTCATTTTTTCCCAAGTGGTCACTGACTGAAATATATCATTATGTCAATATTCAAAAAAAAGAAACTAAGAGTTGCGAGAGGAAGAATATTATTACTCTATTTTACCAAAAAAGAGAATATCATTTTAGTCAAAAAATAATATTATTACTCATTTTTTGTTTGTCCTCAATCTCTCTAGTTTTATACTATTTCAGACATACCTCAGATTATATTGTATTATATTATAAGAAAAAAACTTGGGTGTTGATACTGAAAAAGTGAGATGTACCGTGTTCGTATACATAATCCATGTACGGTACCAATACACTTGTGCGTACGTACATGCATGTGTCTATGTTCTTGAAAGTTTAACATGTATCGCAGCTGAGTAAATTATATAATAAACGTCTCGAAATGTCAATTTTTCTAGAGAATGTTAACGCCCACCCCACCCCCCCCCCCACACCTATATATATACATATATATATATATTACAAATTATTATACTGTTTCTTAATTCAATGTATAAAAATAAAGTTTTTGATGCTAAATTTGGCTCTCTTATTTATCTCTTGACAAATGACATGTACTATATAACACAGCTAAAACTATTTATTTTCAATGTATATTACATGTCTTAGAACGTCTTGCTTAACTCCAACTAAGAAAGACATTGTGAATCTCTGGTTGTGAGTTGTGACTTGTTACTAGGTAAACTACTCAATGGAAACCACTTGGGGTAATAGGTCATGTAAACTTAATGATTCATATTTGGATTTGGCTAATTATAATGTTCAAGCGATTATTCATTTTAGTTAAGTAATACGTATTTTGTAATATACCATTAGTTTACTCGTTGCTAATTGATTATATGATGAAATCTGTGACATTAACATAGCCAAATATCAAGTTGATTGCAAAATATACATGCTATTCATGCTATGAAAGTATCAATACAAACAAATACCGGCTCATGATAAAATATCAAGTTGAGATGATAATTAATTAAAATCACATAAGCTATCTTTTATGATTACTTATATATTTATGAATATATATGTGGGTGAGATGTATGTAAGGCTTTCAAAATGCCCCACTCCGTCCCAATCAGCGATTCGTTGGCAGCAGGTCTGGCATCACGCAGACACGCACCATCCTCTTGAATCCTGACGTTATTTTGAGCGGCTGATATAAAATATTCAAGTTTTCTTTTAAAACTGTTTTCTATTAAAATTAAAATATGCAACTTTTTGTTTTTGTTTTATATTTTAGATAGTTGTTATATATCAGTTGATCGACAAATAAAAGGCTTAGCAGAACTTACGGGAATCATTATTACTGGTCTTTTAACCGGATTTTAATTCATGATATAATATTATTTTTTTACATTTTTTAGCTAAGAAATAATTTTTAAATTTTTTATTTAAGCGATAGTTCTTAGTTTTTTAGTTAAAAATTAAAAAAAGAAGTTATGAATCGTCTTTTATCCGAAGATAAGAACTAATTAAGAAACATAGAATAATGATGGCTTAAAGATGCTTCCACGTAATCTAGTTATCGGTTTCCACTAATATTATCTTCGATGAATGAGAATTGGAAGATGTAACCCAATTGATTATTTAACTTAAAAGGAAACGAAAGAAACAAAAACATTGGTTATTAATTTAAGTTATTCTATCTTATTCATGTCGGTAACCGTAAATACATAATTTAACTGAAGTGAAGATTTTTAAAAAGACGATGGCAAGCAGGCCAATAAAGCAAAGTTAAAAAAATGAAAGTAAAGATCTGAAAGAAAGAGTACAGAAACCCACTTGTGTATCCCTACCTCGAACCATGCATTCATCACCTCACCTCATCACATTCATTTTTTGTTTAAAAATAAAATAAGAGATAATTCTTAAATAAAATATTTAAAAAACATCCTTTAATTTTTTAAATTAAAATTAAAAAACAGTTTTTATATTATATTAAGAATTTTATCTTTAGAATCCGCAATAGTAATAATCTATTTTTTTTTGTTCTCTTCCTCCCATTGTCAGTTTCTTAGCTTGTATTCTATCTCATCGCTACCGCCATATTTGTCTATTTGTCTTACTGTTTCTTGTATTCTATCTTATTGTAACCGCATAATTTTAATAGATGAATATTTGAATGGTAAATCATGCGTTTCCGAAAAACTCAAAATATATGTCTATTTCTTTTACTGTTTCATTTGTCTTCTATCTTCTTGTAACCGCATAATTTATCAGACGAATATTTTGATTGGTCACCATGCGATTTTTAAAAAATAATCAAAATATCTTCTTGATTATCATCAACTAGAGTGCAGTGCTCCAGAGAATATCAACTAAACCAATTGTAACCATCTAAATGAAAGGGTCAATCTAATTAATTACAAAAATGTTTCAAAACATTTGGTGTACCTAATGGCACTAGTGTTGCCATAATGCCATTCATGTAAGACGTAAACTGAGTCACATACCTCGAATTATATAAACGAAGGAAACATTAGTCTAACACCTAAAATGCTTTATACACATATAACCAAAACCAATATAATGTTATGAACATACGTGTTCACCAGAAAACAGTGGAATTTCTTTTACAAAAGGTATTATGGTAATCAAATAGGTGTTCTTGTAATAAGTTCGTAGAAACTAAACTAGTCTCACTAAAAAAGTCGTGAAATGATTCTCATTGTTTTTAACTTTAAAGCTTCCGTGAGATGAATAATGATTTAATGAAAATTGATGAGGTTATTATATAAACGAATATTTTGGTTGTGACTTGTGATTAGTTTCTTAGTTTAATGGTCAAGTAAGCAATGAGAAGTTGTCGTGTTTCAAAAAAAAAAAAAAAAAAAAAACAATGAGAAGTTGTCTCTTTCCATGTGCAATCCAATGACGTGAAATCGCAGCCGTTCGATTTCCCCTCGTAATGTACAACTCGTTTTGGAAGGCTAATCTTACGGTCTATACAACAACAAGATATTGCCAAATCTCCTTGACAACAACTAGTTTATTTTTCTTTTGTCTCTGCCCTTTACAATATTTATTATAAAAAAAAGATGAAAACGAAAATATAAACATTCTTAAGAGCATCTCCAACCCAACTGCATAATTTACTGCAAAATGCAGTGAAAAATGCAGTTATGAACAAACGAAAAAGGTGTTACTCTATATATACAATAATACCTTTTTGTTTGCTCATGACTGCATTTTTAACCACACTGTTAGTCGAATCCAAGAATACGTTACTTTTATTTTGAAATAACATTATTTACATAGCTACACCGTTTGAACTTTCAAGTCCATACTTATAGGTTATTATAACTACTTTAGAATCGAGATTTTTTTGGACACGCAATTCACATTATGTAATTTATAAGGATATAGGCACAAATTGAATAACTGATTTTTTTAAAAAATATTTATAATCTGATCTATTTGTTCAAATAATTAATTATTCAATTTAATATATTTCACAATTATCTGAATATTCAATATTTCAATATATTTAAGGTGTTATTCAGTCAGTAATTTAAAATTAATCATTAGTGTTTTATAATTTTTCCAAAATTTAAAATAGTTTAAGTTGAAAAATTATAAAATTTCTACAATTGATTTTGGATTTTAAATTCATACTTTTATTCATGAAACTTCATAAAAAATAATTTAAAATCAATCAAAAATACAAAGAATTTTAAATCCTTAAAAATGAATAACACTAAATTTTAAAAATTAGATTTAAATTATTTATTCAATAACATTAAATTTTAAGATATACTTTTAAAATAATCATTTGAGTAATTGTAAATTATTTTTAGATGTAAACTCTAATAAAATACATGATTGAATAACACTACCTAAGTTTTTTATATTTTAACTAGATATTTGATTTGATATGTAAAAAATAAAACAAAAATCTGAAAACTAAAAAAAAATCAAAAGTATAAAAAATAATATTTTTTTCAAAATACTTTTTATTGATTAAAAATCTAATAAGTAAAATAATAAATTTAATAAATAATTCTTTTTATAATAATTATAAATATATATATATATAACAAACACAAATCTCCATATAATTGATGGATTCAGATATATATTTTTAAAATATTAATATTTATAATTTAATTTATTTTAATAGTATTGATTTATTTAGTAAATTATGTATATTTGAACTAAATAACGAATCAAATCAAATTTATCAATATTTTTTGGTCCTAGTAATTTATGTGACTTCAGTATATATTTTGAATTATATATTATTAATTATATAATACTGTGTCTTACAATGTTTTTGTAATTAAACCGTCACAAAGGTTTAATTGACAGCCGTCCGATCATGCAGCGTTATATAGTAAATATCACCTCTCAGGATCCGTTTACTATCTAATCAGAAGTTTTCTAGTATTGAGAAGATACTTCGAGATTTCTTTGCGGGTAATGCGAAAACTTGAGAAAGCATTCACATGTTTCTCCCTTCTGACATGCACGAAGCAATATAATAATTTTACATTTAAAAAATATGATTTGAACTAAATTGCATCGGTATTTAAATAATTAATAAATATCGATCTATTTGACCAAATAATATCTATATATACATTTCAGACTCTCCATGTTGCTTATCACCTTCACAGCTTTCTCAAAAGATTTTAAAAGCTTTTCTTTCGATCTCTCTAGAATACAATGGCTGAAACAACTCCAATCAAGCGCCACCGAGAAGAAGAAGAAACCCTACCAGAAGAAGAAACGACTAAGCGACAGAAGCCTTCTTCTTCTTTATCTTACAACGACCAGAGTCTCTGTCTCCTCGACGATTCAGAAGAACTTAACCAACCCAACAATGACCTAACTTCCTTTCTAAACGCTCTCCAGCAAGAAATCTCTTCAAATGACAAAAACGCTACCGTTTCTGGAG
Source organism: Sinapis alba (assembly GCA_012274485.2). Lineage (NCBI taxonomy): Eukaryota > Viridiplantae > Streptophyta > Magnoliopsida > Brassicales > Brassicaceae > Sinapis > Sinapis alba. Next base: position 10,895 of record MU106563.1, read on the forward strand.
TTTCCAACGTTGAGGACTCGTCGACTTCGTCAGTTTCTTCGAAAGAAGACGAAGCTGATGATGAGAATAATGAGAAAGTGATGCAGCATCTGTTGGAAGCTTCTGACGATGAACTCGGGATCCCTAACACCGGTTTTGGCGAGAGTAATTATGACATGATTAAGAGTGATAATATTAATGAGGATCATTACGTATATGGAAATAGTTTGTTAGATGGGTTCGGTGATGCGTTTTGGGAGTTAGAAGATGAAGCTGCTAATTATTATACGTTGCTGCAATCTGAGTTGTTCTTGTAGAAAGCAAGCCTAATGGTGTGTATCTTGGGGCAAGTAAATCTAGAAGAAAAGGCCAGTTATAACTTATAAGAAAAGTGGGTCGTTTTTTTATATGGAAATTAATTTCATTTTTAAGGCTCACTTCTTTTGTCTTGGCGGAACGAAATATCATTTTTATTGTTTGATTAATTTGTAGTGGGACAAGACAAAAAGAGATAACGATGTTATTTTCTTTCTTTATTATTCTCTCAATTTCTTAAGTATCATTTTAATACTTTTTACCGAAATTAAGAATATTATATAATAAATTTATATGTATATTTTTTATTTATAATTATTTAAATAAAAATAATTTAAATAAAATTTTATACATATTCAGAAAAAGAAAAATAAATTTAATATATAAAACTACATTAAAATGTGAAAGTTATAAAATCAATACGTTTTGCAATTAATATTAAACTGAAAGTTAATATAAATTATATTAGAACTATAAAATAATATTTTTTATATAAGAAAAATGATAAAATAATATTTTTCATTTCGTTTTAATTATCGTTTTAGGTTTAAACACATAAATTAAAAAATATTAAATTTTACATATTTCCAAAATAAAAACATCATTACTCATATACATAACCACATTTTAACCAATAAAAAACAAACTGAAAATATTATTAATAAATTTGCATTAAAATTTAGAATCAATATTTATTTTGAAACAAAAAATTTACTTAGAACGAGATCTAAACTGAAACCCAATGAGTTTTCTTTAAGTTACCGAGAGTATTAGGTTATGATTAACTATTAGTGGACGGGAACATTGTAATGGGAGCTGGATATATACTTGTACTAAATTCTAAATTTTGTAAGCATTTGATATATTTCTTGCCACAAAAGATGTATCTTATATATATATATTTATATTTGGTCTACTCGGGTGTGGTCGGGTAGCACGACAAATTTAGAAAGACGCGAAATGTATGGGTCGAGAACTGTCACTCAGATAAGCTGCGCCTGTATAAGAACATGAAGTATTTACATTGTTTGTTTCATGACCTCCAAAATTAATCAGATCTTCAGATTCGGACTACCCAAATTACCAATATATATATATGTGTTTGAATATGCAGTATAATGATAGGATATAGAAAAATGTTGAAATATTGGAATATAAAAAATATTTAAATTAATGAGCTTTGGCAAGTCAGATTAAATCGATCAAGTAATGATGCATTTGCATTATACTAATAGATTTTTCCCAACAATAATGACGATGTTCTAGTGAGTGGACCAGCCAAACAATATGTTGGTTAGGCATATAGTTTCTATCCCATGTGGCGATCGAATTATTTGCACCAAAAGTATAACGAATATAATTATTTTGTGTCGACAAATCATTTTATTCTAAGATGCATCCTAGGTGCTTCAGATTTTTCTTACCTGATATGTTTACACAACTAATGTTTAAATTATTTAAGAGTTTAGCTTTACGTAAACGTATCTGCAATAGTTACATATTAGAGCTGCTTTTAACAATTAAATAATGAAATAAATAAATAAAGTAGGAGAGAGTGAAGAAAATAGGAAGATCATGCTTTTTGCAAAGGAACAAAAAAAAAAGAACTGAGAGCTTTTTTTTTTACATTTATTATGTTCGAGTTGGTGTATTTTTTTATATTTTAAATTTAATTTGTAAATTTTTATTAAATATATGAGATATAAAAATAAGAGTTTTTACCATTGTTGATACTCTACAGTTCCTCAAATATGATTATATTTAATAATTTATATATGCTACTGGTATAAAATTTATGTTAAAAAAATCACTTCGGTAATTAAGTTTTTTGTAGAAGACTAACGGCTATGTTTATTATTCAGAATTTTTTAAAAAGTTTAAAGGTGAAAAAGTTATTAATTTATTTTATATGTGTTTCATTTATATAAGATATTTTAATTTTTGGATTTAACTATAAAATTATTTTGATGAAATCAATATTAAATATAAAAATAAGAAATTAGAGTTTTGTTTGGAAAAAAAAAAATAGACAAAGTTGTAAATTTATATAACATTATTACTTGACTTAAGAGATTTAGGTAATGAGTGGGAAGTGGAAAAAATGGTGGGGCATACACAGATGATGGGTCATCCATCTTTTATCCTCATTCATATGTTAATAATACGTACAAAAAACTGATGGAGCATATATAGGTGGTTAAAAATAGAGATTCATATAGACACAAAATAAAAAGAAACGTTTATTAGTCGTTAGTGAAGGGTTTCGTCCGCCTTGTTTGTACTTGTTGTACACTTTTAAAAAAACTAAATGTTCTTATGAACTAATGAAATAAAATAAATTAATATGAAGGATTACGACGTTGGTGTTACCTTTTATTTTCTCTAAATACTATAAAATTTAAATTTTTGTATCTGTTTTACAATAAAATACCTAATATTATGTGTAATATATTTATAAATTATATTTTTCACTTTAAACATATTATGATTTTTAATTCACATTTTAATAATTTAAAAATTGTTAATAGATTATAATATTTGTGTTTCATTAACTTATATAATTTCAATTAATGTATATAAAATATAAAATAATATTCTTAAATAACAAATAGTTTTAATTTAATATAAATTATAATAATATTATGTGTTTTATTTAAATATTTATGATTCCAAAGTGTGTTAAATATTTTTAAAATTGATATGTTAGTTAATAAAAAGCATAAAACTATTATACTATTTCATCAATAATTATAATTATTTTTAAATTATTCAAAATTTGGTATATATTTTTAATTTAAAGCTGAAAATAGTTACATATATACGTTTAAATTACTTTTCCATTATATTTTGAATAAAAAATATTAAAATTATTTATTAAAATAATTTAATTATGTAAAACAAATAGTATTATAAAATTATATATAAAATATTTTAAATCTATACAATATTTTAGATAATTTTTTATCCGTTTTTACAATTGAAACCTATGTTTTGGACCGTTTGTTCCGCTTGATCCACTTTTGTTCCATTCGATCAGCTTCATCAGTTAGATCCGTAACACTCGATCTGCTTTTTCTATTGGAAGCCTTAAAATGATCAAGGCCGGCTAGCTTAGAGCAGCATCTTGCAGCATCTTGTTGCGTCTCTTAAGAGTGGGTCTCCACTGAATCAGAAAAACACGGGCTTTAAAATGTTCAAATAGGAGACATCTTTTGTGCGTTTGTTGTACTGTATGCGGGACCCACTAACATGTGACGGACCGCGATTAGTTCATTTTTATTTTATTTTTTTAGTCAGGAAAAAAATAAATAAATTAGAAACCCTCTATTGTGTTGATGCTGCTTTTTACTTCTGACTATAAGTTGTATTGTTTAACTATAGCCTCAGCCGATTTAGAGGTTGCCAAATGAAGCCTCACATCTTTCTTTTCACAAATAATAAGCAACATCTTGTAAGAGTTTTGCTTACGCCAAGTAATAATGTTAGTACAACTTCGTCACATTACGCTTGGGTGAACTTATCTATGTAACAATTTCCTCAAACCCTGAAAATGGAGAAAGATCATTAAGCGTGGAAAGGATAACCAAACCTCTGAAGCTGAATAATAAGAGAAAAAAAGAAAGAAAAAAAAAGAAGAAGATGATTGATAGATTCTTAACTTGCCGTATGAAAGAAAATCACCTGTGATATTAATCAAATCCCAACTCCTAAGATGGTTTTCAGTTGGCATTCTATCACGCATGTTGTCCCATGCAAAGAATGAAGTCATACTTTTGGGAAAAAATCGAAAACCAAACTGATTGTACCACATATTATGAGTCTAAATAGATTTATGTCTTTAGGTAAAAAAATTTGGTAAGGAGTTGCACCGTTAAAAAAATTAGAACCTGATCCTACAACAGATGCCAAAGAAAGATCTGGGAGACAAGCATAACCAGAATTGGATGTCTACCTGTTGTGATAATCCAAAAGTTCATTAAAACAACCTGATAAACCTTTTTTCAAGGGGTGAGTACGACTAACTTGTTATCCATTAGGACATATAACGTTAAGCAACCGTCTTAAAAATATCCAGTTTTCAAGCCAAAAAAATGCAGTAGAACCTAATCTGACTTGGCACTAGAGATTTTGACAATACGATGCCAAATCCGACTCTTTATTAATTTGTGTGTAAAAACCTTAAACGATAGTTATAATAAAACAAGGAAAGTAGTAGTTTATAGTCAATAATAAATATTTTTATGATATTTTTTAAACTATTTTTATTTTTAAGATATTAAACTTTTGAGTCGTAATTATTGATGAGCATGTCGTTGACATATAAGAGACTATAACTAGATTTTAATAGTAAACTAGAGTTTGATTCGTGTATCCGCACGGATATTTATTTAAATAAAATGAAACATATGAAATTATTCACAAAACAAGAATATGATGATTGTATATACATGCATCTATATGAATATTTGTTTTCTATTTGTAGTATATAACATTTATAATAGATAACAGTTTTTAATTGTATGTGATTTATTGGTTACTCATATTGGGTTCGATACTAAACCAATCAAAAAGATATGTTATATAACATATTCGTCAATTAAATTTTTTTAATTATATTAACTATTATTGATGTATTTATTTATAAATTAAAAAATTAATATGTTTGTAATAAATCTATCTTTCCAAAATAAAATATTTTTATGTAAAATAAAATTCACTTTTGTGTTAAAAAAGATAGATAAGTCTCGATTTTTTTTATAAACCAAATAAATTTGAGGAAAATATTAAATTAAAATATAGTTAATGTATTCTTATAATTAAAATATATATGTGTAAATGATATTAATCATCAAATTATTTAAAATATATTTTAAAAACAACTTTATATGTTTTAATAAAACATTTTATGGTTTATATTTTGTATGTGAAGTATTATAATAATATACATGAATATATAATATTTAAAGTTTGTATATCATATTTTAAATAAATCTGTTTAATTTTATTGTAAAATTTGATTACAAATATTCTGGTTAGAGAATGATGGTAAGTTTGGTTAGAGAATAATTTAATAAAATAAATAATTTATAGTTAATTATTAATAATTATTAAGGCAGTGATATAAGTTGTAATTATTATGATGAATGAATGGTTTTTTGAAAGTTAATCCAGTTTTAATAATATAGATTAAAAAACTAGAATACTTTAGACAACAAATTTGAGTTTTAAAATAAAATAATATGATATACATATAAATATTTAAAAGTTTCAATAATAAGAATTATTCTGAAAAATATGTATTCTCAATTTTAACATTTTGAAAATTTTCAATAGAAAAACATCAAAAACGGTTGGTTTAGAATTGAAGTTGAAAAATGGTTGATCAGAAAAACGAATATTTAGACAAATACAAAATGCCCGCAAAAACAATGCGAATTTTACTTTGAATGAGCTCAATAAGAAGAATGGGGGCAACAGAATATGCTCTATGAGAGAACATAAAAGCATATTATAGTCGTAGTATATGAACAAATATATCAAGTGATCACAAGTTACCTCCCTCACCTAAGGTATGATATGTTCACACAAAAAAAACTGTTTTGACATTTTCATGTTGTTCATCTGAATGATTGTTTCTTACAACAGCACAACACCAAAATTCACGGTTAACTCAATTATAAGCCAGTCTACCTTGCATGTAATCTGTACTAAGCCCATAACGATATCATATAGCTTCGGAGAGCGAATATGTAATCTCAAGAATAGACAATAGGGCGTTTCTTTTGGTATGTTCTCCATCTCCGGTCAATTCTTAATCAAACGCTCATCTTGGTGTATATGGGCTTTGGCCTTCTCTACTAGCAAGGGTTTTAGCCCTGTTTGCAAAGTCAAGTGTACCTATAATGTAAAGAGTCTCATACCCTTTGAGTTTTCTCTTGCTGCAACTCACTAGAATTTTAACTTTATAACTAGGCATATAAGGCCTATTACTCATCTTGACTACGGTTCTGGAGTTTTGCAACTCTTGCCGGCCAATAGTCGACCATTATCAGAGACGGGTTCCAACCGATCTCAAACCTTATCGATTGGATTCTTTAACATCGTATTTAAATTCAACTTCATCTTGTTCTTTCGAACAATAGATTTAGGAATTTAAGTGAAGCTTTTTTATGGGTCTCTTCTCTCCTTTACCGTTTCTATCTTTCGTTATATTCTAGTTTTTTCGCTTATCGTCTTGTTGTCGAATGAGTACATCTTCGGTTATAACCGTCTAAATCTGTTGACCTTTAAATTAATATAAATTTTTGGTGTTCAGAAAAAAAAAGAACAATAGACAATAGGGCTCTTGCTCTTGTATTTTTAATTTTGTTAGTTTCATTTCCACTGTTTATAAGATTCGAACCCTAGACATGATCATGTTCCCCTCCAAGAACTCCCCCAAGATTTTTCTTGTTGTTCTTTTCTTTTGTCAACTTTTCTTGTTCTTCTATTTAATCAAATTTCATATTGTAAACAGTTACTTTTGCAGCCCAGATTATGTATTTGTGTAAAGTTTCGCATCTAGAAATTTGTGTGTTTATTTTAGAGTAGTGGTCAGTGGAGGCAATGGCATTAGGAATAATATTATAAACAATGAGCAAATCAATATTCTTTGCTATTTCATTTCACTTTTTAAGCTGATGTTGCATTAGTGGAAGAAACATTATTGAATCAACAAAAGTAATCTCATTTTTATTGGATTTTACAGTTGTATTAGACGACAAATTAACAGATTTAAGTATGATAAAAAATGCCAAAATGGGATACTATACAGCCGAAGCCTCCACCAACACTAACCTTGCTTTAATTTTTTATGCCTCAGTCATGGGCTCATTTTTTGCAGTGGTCAATTAAAAAATGTCATTTTATCAAATCAAAGTTCTACTCGAATATGATCCTCTTGCCAAAACAATTCATTTCATAAAACCTGAAAGATAATATATATAATATTTAAAGGAAATTTTCATCTTTTTATACATTGGTACTTTAGCATAATCAAATAGTTGAAGATTCGACCCGAATATATTATGCTTTTAGAGTCGATGCAGCTGCTACTGAATGTGAATAAATTCTTCAGACTTTGGACTTAAAGTAGTCGACTGAATCAATGATCAATGAAGGCACAAAACGACAAAACAACTAGCAAATCTTAATGATTTTCTCTCTTTTTACTGCAAATTAAGATGTGATCACACTTAAATGACTTTTAAAAGTTGTAATTGCTTATGAAGATCAAGACTCCGGAACATTTAGAGCAAGTGAAAGATCTAACAGCTAATGTAACAAATGAAAAGAAGTCATATCCATTGAAATGTAAAGATCAAAGTATAAAACTCAGCAGGAAACATAAAACTACACAATTAGAAAAAGTAACAGAACAACAAGATTTTTATACATTAATCATAACTAATAAGCCTTGTGTGTTTAATATACCCCTGGCTAACTCCAACATATATCCCAATAAAACTCTCTATGCACATTCTTTCAACAGCTCATAACGGTGCAGTTGTAAACGAAATTAACGGACTGTTTCTTCCCAAGTAAATGCCACTGTGGTGGTGTAGTAGCATCACTTGGAACCCATGAGTTAATCTCAATGAATCCTTCACCTGGAGCCTTTGGTCCACCAATCACTATAACCTGATCTCCACAAGCTCTAAACGCTAGACCCCAACCATTCATCGAACCCGCTTGCTCAGGTAAACTCCCAACTTTTACCCAAACTCTGTTTTCCTTATCATACCTTCTAACCGCCATACCGGCATGATCAGCCGCGTAAAGCTGATCATTCACAACCGCTACAAGCGGTGGAGCCATCGCAGCAGCCGCAGACATTCCATTCCCTTGGTTAGACCTCGGTGGAGACAAATCAGGAATCTCTCTCCATTTCCTTGTCTTCAAATCAAACTCTTCACCACAAGACAAAACCTTTGGCTCATTCCCTTCCCCAACACCAATCCCACCAAACACATAAAACTTCCCATCCATAAACACACCGGAACACATTTTCCTCCGCTTTTTCATCTCAGGTAACACCGACCAAGTCTGATCCTCATAGTTATACATCTCCGCCGTATCAAGAATCCTACCGTTGGAATCACAACCTCCAGCTAAAACAGCAATCTCTCCGTAGCTAGCAGAGGCAAACAAGCATCTAGGCATGTTCATACTCTTCCCAGTAGACCAAGAGTTAGTCAAAAGACTGTATCTATAGATTACATAAGAACTCACTTCCCAACCAAACACAAGCAAATCAGTTCCTACAGCGAGAGACTCTTTGTCTGCGTACCTAAAACATTCGTTCTGTGGCGGCATACTCGGCAAATGCATCCACCGTTTCGACCTCGGGTCAAAAGCTTCCCACTCGTTGAGATGGCACGAGAAGTAAACCCAATGCTCGAGCGTCCCTTGTAACCTCCTGAGTCTGTAAATCTCTCCGGTTCGAATCAGGTTGCGTAAGCTTCGACTCACTGAAGCAATGGAGCAGTAATCAGCTCGTGAGCAACGAAGCAAACAGCTTATGGAGTCGTCTTTGTTCATCCCTGGGATTAGCGAGTCAGAATCTGAAGATCCGTTTTCTCTGTTCTTGTTGTTGTTGTTGGCTGAACATTCATCATCTCCTCCGTCAAGACTCAAAGTGAGCTTGTGAATCTTTTTCTTGTGGTTATGAAGATCAGTCTCGTCGCTGTTGAGAAAATGGCGTTTGCCAGAAAGCGAAAAGCTCCATTGGGTTTCGTTGTGGCTTGGCATGGCGAAAAGTGTTGAAACCAGACAAGAATGTTGTGGTCGACCTTCAAACATCTTGTCTGAAAATCAAGAAACTGATTCTTTCTTCAGATTGGATCAGACTGAAGCACAAAGTTGATTCCATTAGCACAGTATAACATTCTTGTAAGAACAACATAAAGCAATGGAGAATTGTAATAGAAGACGTTGCTGATTGATTAGATGATGAGAAAAAAAAAACTAAATAAGAAAACTTATGATTTTAATTAACTAAGGTTATCTCTCTCTGTTTTTCCAGTTATTATCTTTCATATACCTTTAAGGCTTAAGCTCCTCTGCAAATCAGAAGAAGGTAATGGGATTTGTAGACAAAAATGTGTTTAAATAAATATTTATCTAATTATTCTGTACTGTTTTACTGTTGTAGACTTTTTAGCAAATTAATAAATATTTGTACTTAAATTCTTCTTTACTTCATTACTGAACAGAAGTGTAATCCAATACCTCGAATCTAACCATGCTATTGCTTCAATCGTACTAAACTGTATTATAAACTAAGTACAAAACTCTTAATCACTTTTATTTTTTACTTTCAATTCCATCATAATTTATCATAAAAATAGTTTATAAACTGCGATCGTACTCTTTCCTTTCTTGGGACATGGTGGTGCCAAGAATGTGAATGATTGTTTATTAAATTAATTGCTGTAAATAACAATAGATTAAAAGTTGGATAAGGACGAATATAACGTAATCACCGGTCGGTTGCTGTGTTTCCCTGCGATTATACGAGCCAAGAGGATGATTATCTAGGTCTTTTAAGGGGTCTCTTGCACTGTTCGCAGACTTCACTAATATGTGGGGTTCATGACTGAACAGTGCAAGAGAAGGTTCTTAAAACTCTTAAATAAGAGCCGTCTCTTGCACTGTTTGCGGGTCCCATTGACACGTATCGGTCCGCAATTAGTTAAATTTTTTTTTTTTTAAAGAAAAAGAAAAAAACAGAAAAAAATAAATAAAATAAGAGATCTATTTTGGGGTCTCTAGGATAATCATATTCTAAGAGCAAGATTAACCAGCCCATAATGGGCTCTTAGGTTCTTTTTTTTTTGTTTTGTTGGATTTAAAAAAAAAAATAGGTCAATCGTAGGCCGCCACGTGTCGTGGGGTCCATGAACAGTCTAAGAACCAAGCTCTTGCAGAAGAGTTTTAAGGGGTAAGTTTTTATTTTTTGGTGGACCCCACCCCTTAAGAACCCACCTAAGAGCCACCATTAAAGGTGTTCTAAGAGCACTCGCAATAGGGAGTCCTTAAGGGGAGTGTTTAGCGAAAAAATAATTAAATAATCAATGAATCTCACTAAAACTTAAGGATTCGATCCTTAAAATCTCTAAATAAAGATCGGTCTTTACACTATTTGTGACATGTGACGACACGCGATTGGTTGATTTATTTATTTATTTTTAATCTTAAAAAAAAAAGTTTAAAGAGATTCCATTGTGGATGCTCTAAGTTCTGCGGTAAAATAAAGACCCGGTTTGACACGTGTCGTCACCCCCTTCCACAAGCCTGACTTCGTCAGTTTTTTGTTAATAGATTTTTACTTTTGACTGCATTAGTTAAAAAAAACAGCTAGGAACAGACTGGAATAGCCTACAAGCAAGTGTCTAAAATACTCGAAACTTGAGGGAGGTTTGGTATTTGAATACAGCGGGATGTAATGTATGATGTTATTGAATGGACCCCTATTAATTAACGTTTGGTCACATGAGTCATGACGATGATCGTTATATCACCTAACCATTTGACTTTCAGTTGGAAACTCAAAACATAGATCAATGGTTGGGTAATAATTTAAATTTAAAGAAATAAAAAGAAGTGAAACACTATTTCCATGTTGAAATCTTCCGATGATTTGACTTTTTTTTTTTTATATGTACTCATGATTGATAAAAGGTAGAGAAGTTTTTCAACAAACACGAATATAGTCCCCGACAAACTATTACATAAGTTGATAGAATTCACGAATTCACATTCCAAGTTATGTAGTAAAACCCCAACATTTTCTATGGTACGGTGGATGTTTAGCTTGTATATTTTAATATCACGAGTTTATATATGATCTCATGGTCTCTCTGACATAGTGGTTTTAGCGACCTACATTTTCGTCCGTGGGGAAACTTATAGTGAATTACAATGACGATGTAGCAGTGTATTGTATGATCGAAAGCTTTCCAAACAGTTTTTGATAAGAGTTTTGGAGTTGAATGTAGTTGATAGTCTTTATACAGTTGATTATGTGTCATAAAAAATAAGTAGTCCAGTCAGCTATGAAGTTAAGGATGACGGTCACACCAAGAAAAATGTAGTTTTCTATAAAAATTTATATACTTTTCTCAATATCATATTTTTATAAGTAATTTTATAAATAAAATTAATAATATATGTTAAAATAATAATTATATAAGATTGTACATCTAAAAGCTCTATATTTAATTATATATGCATCTATTTGTATAAAAAATGGAGCGGATTGAATATTTACCTTTAATTTTTTTCGTATTTGTGATTTACTTTATTTTTAACGGATTTAATTTTTAATATTTGATTTGTTTCAAAGACTTACGGATATCCAATTTTTTTAGATCAAATCGAAACAAAGAATAAATTAAAACAAAGAATAGATTAAAACAAATTTAACGGATAAAGAACAATATTATGGTATTTGCCTATTAAAAAGTAGGAAGCAAGAGAAAATGAATAAGTATTGGAAAAGTTCTCGAAAATGAAGAAAATGTCAAAAGATAAAAATGAGCCTCTTGGTTTTAGTCACATGTCTGACTAGATTAGACTCGACGCTTGAGTTGGTAAAGGCCCCATCTCATTCTACCCACTTAAGTTTGGAAAAAAATGTAAGGAAAGAAACTACTAACATTTCTTACAAAATAGAAAACGTAGTATAAGAGATAAATGATAGGTAATAGATGATGGATAATTTCTCATCTTCATTTCATACAAAAGGGGGAGACTAGTTGATCCGAGTGTTTAATAGCTTCGCACCCAAACCAAACTGAAGTAGTAACAATTTCGTCTCGACGCACATTTCGCTTAAAAGGCAGGCCATACGCAACATGCTTGACTTCTCTCACTCTTTTATTTTCGTACTTGTATTTTTCGTTTTTGTTATTATTTATAGCCGATATGTTATAGGTTTTAGTTCTGCCCAAGAAACGAAACATTTTTAGGTTTGTCAATCGATCTTAGTCAGTCTTCTAACAGTTAATTATTCGAACATGCTTTATGTATAATTTACATACGAAACTTGACTGATTATTTGGTTTGTGGGATCTAACTAAATACTAATATACCTTTTCGGTCAATCAATGAAGTAAATATAAATTTCCTGCCATTCGTGCTTCTAGTGCTCATCTCATAAAATTGATAGTTTTTTTTTTTTAAAATTGATAGTTTTACTATATAGTTTTACTATATTTATTTGGAGTGACGTTGTTAGGTCTTGTGATTTATATTGGTGGTAACTATGGGATAAGTAAAGAGTAACCAAATGTTTACACGATCGGAATCGGATATGTAAATAACGATAAAGATAACTATGTTAGTAACGTTAAGCTTCACGACTTTGGTTATACAGCTTTTTAGTCTTATAGTTATTCAACTCACATGTTATCTACATTAGGCACACGTATCACAATCTCACATATGTATCCGTATGTATATGTTCTCTCGCTTAACACAGAAAGTCAGAAACAGAAAATCATTTGTTACCACACCCTGACACGCATGAATACACATACAGGATAACAAGAATGTAATGTTATGTTTTTTCAAAAAAAAAAGAAAAAGAGAGAATGTAATGTTATAACCTAAAAACTAAAAAGAATAATGTAGTGACGTGTGTCGGTTTTTAGAAAATAGAATTATTTGGAGGATGAGTGGAAACCCCATTGAGGAGAAGAAAGGGAGTGGGCATCTTTATAGACAAAATTAGGCATACTTTATTAATCATCTTTATATAGACAGATTATATTTAGTTTCCTTAATGGCTCATATCAACTATCAAGTCCATGCATGCTGATTAACTAGTGTGTATAACATTAATATATCGGAAAAACAAATGTAGATAAAACACGTCTCAGTATTAATTAGACGTCATTTTCATAAACCACGTTTGATTATGGTTTACACGTAAATGGAAATACTCAAATGCTAATAGAGTTTATTTATAAAATCTTGTTTTAGAAAGACGTGTTGCAGTGGATTGTACTCGTGTGGTTAAAAGCAGATCTTTCCTAATAGAAGCATCCTTTAATTTAGATATGTTTAAACCGTGTGCACGTATGCATCTTAAAAATGAAATATAAGGTTGTGTCAAATTAAATATATACAGAAAACAGTTGGATGTTTTTACTAATTTTCTGAAAATAATTCGCATTTTTTAAAGCTTTTCGAAATCGAATTGTTTCAGACCTTCGGTTGCGCCGTGGATGTGTCGGGAATCATGTTCTTCAAGGGGAGCATTAACTATATATATAGATGTTGATTGATGTAACTGAAACCTAAAATCAAAGTATGAATCTGGCCTAACCCAAATTTCAAGCACACGAAAAAGGAAGACGAGCAAATGCTTTTGTTTAGAATTCAACTCATCCAATACCCACACGCCGTTAGAAGCTTTACTCACTGGTTTTAACACACCAATTACGGCTAATTACCGGGAAATGAAAAAATAAAAAGAAACTGAAAAACATTTCAAGTTATTTATATAAATTATTTTTTAGACTAGTTTTTTTTTAGACTAGTAGTTATAACTTATACCTCAATGTTTGTCCTGGTTCGATGGTTCATGAAAATCATCGAGATCTTTGGGATTGTCATGGTTCGCCAAGCTTGTTATGGTCATCAAAATCATCATATTCGCCATAGTCATCATATTCTTCATAATTGTCAGATTTATAATAGTTGATAGGATTCAAAAATTTCATCCATTTGTTAAGCTTTTTTCATTCGAATTATAACAGTCTCTGATTTTATCGATTTTGTGGGATCATCAGGATCTTCATAATCAAGTCTATTTTATCGTTTTGGTTGTCATATTGATATCAATGGTATTGAGTTTGTCTATTAGACCATGATTAATGGTGGGTTCTTAGCGGGGGTTCTTAGCAGAATTTAAGAACCGGTTCTTAACTTTAACAAATGAAAAGTTAAGAACCGGCTCTTAAATATCTTATTTAAGAGCTGGTTTTTAACTTTTCCTTTGTTAAATTTAAGAACTGGTTCTTAAATTCTGCTAAGAACCTCCACTAAGAATCCACCATTAATCATGCTCTTAGCATCTTGAGTTTAAATATTACTAAAGAACAAGATAATGGGGGTGTTAGAGAAAGTCTTATTTAATATATATAAAATCCAAATAAAAACAAAAGCTCTAGCATCAAAGAAACAAAGTATCAAAATTAAAATTTGAAATGTAAAAATAACATCTACTATTTTTAATATATTTTAATTTAATTTAAATAAAATAATTATATTTTAAATAATTTTTGTTTCAGTGGTATTATTTTATAATGTAATTACTTTATTATAAATAAAAATATAGAGAGGTGTTATAATAGAATTACTCTATAATATAGAGTTAGGGTAACATCCCTCTGTATTTTCCTCTATAATAGAGTTATTGGAGCAAAAATTACTCTATAACAAAATTACAGTTTTTTTAAAGTAAAATATAGAAGAAAAAATAATTTTCCATTGAAATGGTCTTATATATTTATGTATAATAATAATAATATATATATATTATTAAAAATTTATCAATTAATTTTGAGTAAACCATCAAACCATATCTTTTTCAATCTGGAATTTTATTAATGAGTTAAAATCCAACATGACAAAACCCAAAAGATTAAATACAAAAGACCAGAAACTAAAACCCAACTAGACAAAAAAACTAATGGGCCGTATACACCCTTAAATTTTCTAGTTGAAGGGCCTTGCTTTGAAATAAGCTACATACAAAAAAACTAACGGGCCGTACTAAAAACAGTTTTGAGGCCTTTAGTTAGACAAACAATAGGCCCAATTCATGAAAAAAATATCGTCTTCAACCGGAAACCCCCCAGACGGTGTTGACTTTGATCAGATCATCGCCAGAACTAAACGGCAATGGGAAGCACGAGATTCTTCATCTTCATTTTGGTTTGTGTAGCTTTACTCTCCATAGTCAAAGCTCTTTCTCAAGAACCAGAACTTGGCTCTGCTCGTGTCGTCTTCCAGGTTCAAGAACCACAATTAGATTGTGTATTTCAGATTTCTCTTGTGTGAAGTTGCATCATCTGTTCTGGGTTTCTAGATTCTAGGATCAAAATCTCAACTTTGAATTTTCTGTAACTGAGATTCCAGTCATCGTGTTTACTTTCCGACACAAACTCATGTTCCAAATTTGATGTGGATATGCAGACTAGTTATGGGGATATCGAATTTGGTTTCTATCCCACGGTTGCACCAAAGACAGTGGATCACATATTCAAGCTCGTTCGTTTAGGTGGATACAATACTAATCATTTCTTCAGGGTACATCAAAAAAGGCTCAAGCTTTGAGATTTGATTTTGGACAAGACTAGTGCTAAGTGTTTAGGTCATTTGCAGGTTGATAAAGGCTTTGTTGCTCAAGTTGCTGATGTGGCGAGTGGAAGATCAGCCCCGATGAACGAGGAACAAAGGAAAGAAGCTGAGAAGACTATTGTTGGAGAGTTCAGTGATGTTAAGCATGTCAGAGGTACTCTTTCCATGGGAAGGTATTGTATATAGATTTTCTCTATCTCATGTAGCTTCTTGGTTTGTTTCTATGAATGTTTTGGTGATGTGTTGCTTCTCTATGGATTTGTTTTTAGATATGAAGATCCAAACAGTGCACAGTCTTCATTTTCAATGCTTCTTGGTGACGCTCCTCATCTTGATCGTCAGGTCAGCTATAGCTAATTCAAACCTGAGCTATTCATCTATGAACTAGTAATAAGATTGTCGATGTACAAACAGTACGCTGTGTTTGGTAAAGTAACTAAAGGAGATGAAACATTGAGGAAGCTAGAAGAGGTTCCTACTCGCCGTGAGGGAATTTTTGTAATGGTATGTCTCCAACACTACTATGCTTGTTCTTTGTTGGTCTGCATAGTAAATAGTTGGCTTTTTTTTACCTTCCCTTTTGCAGCCGACGGAGAGGATCACGATTTTGTCGACATACTATTACGGTAAATGCAGTCAAATCCAGTTTTGTTTGTTTGTTAGCTTAAAATCTTTTTGATAACTTCTTCTCCTGACGTTTGATGCTGACATGGGACAACACTTCAATTATGGTTTAACTACAGTCCATAAAAGAGATGTGACTGTAGCCTGTATTTTGCTTTATATCAGGTCATTCATGTGTACTACTAGTGGATAAGACTCAGGATATAGATTAGCCTTTTGAACGATTGATGATGTTTTGGATCGTAGTAAAATGAAACTCACGGGTTTAGTTCTTTATAATCTTGTTCTTTAAGACACTAAGATGGAGAGCTGTGAAGAAGAGAGATCTGTCTTGAAAAGAAGGCTTGAAGCATCTTTTGTTGAGGTCGAAAGACAGGTGATATGAAATGTCTTATAAATCATGTTTTTGATGAGAAAGCTCGACACTTTTGATGACACAGTAACATCTTAAGGTCCCTTGTGTTTTTGTTTTTTGACAGAGAATGAAGTGCTTCCCGTGAATCTGTGTTGATGACTTTTGCTAAGTAAAGAACTGTTCATAAACAGAGCCTAAAACAAAGTTAAAGCCGACATCTTTGTTTCATTTGGTGTAACTCAGGATGCTAAGACACATATTCATTTGTCATCTTTGATCCAGATGATCCATTTGATGATCCATATTCAAATGATTTATCTGAATATTATTCCTGATTGTTCATATTTACATCCAGATCGCATCTAAGATAAATCATTTCTATTTGTTTCTTCATCTCTATTTATATCTTGATAGTTTTGTAAACAAATTATTTATATATCTTTGTTTTGATTTAATCCTTATTTTTGATTTTATGCTTACTATATTATAAATAAATATTTTTTAAATTTGATTTGGTGGAAAATATAATTTTAAAAAATGATTTTTGCAGTTTTACCAGAAATATGAGATTTTATTGTCTTAACAAAAAATAACATCAATTCACAGTGAGAAAAAACGGTTGAGAAACATTTGATCAGGGTTTGTTTCATTCTTGGTCTGCAAAATCTCATTCAACCGGAACAAAATCCCAGGTTCTGAGCACTTAATAGTCAAATTATGATCTAGTGTGAATAGGTCCTGATGAGAATAGCAACAACACATGTGCTCTGCTTTTGTAGCTCTTCTTCTTCCCTCTCTTGAAAAACAAGGCATGAGCTCTCAGGTCTTTCGCTTTCGTTGACTTTTGTCTCTTCCTTTTCCTCTTTTTTGTCCATTTCCTCTTAATTTTCATCAAACCCTGTTTTGTTTTGTCTGAAAATCCAAACATTGCTACCTCTTCTGCATTAAAGGAGGTGGCTTGTTATGTTTGTTGTTTAGGGTTCTTAGAAAAAATTATACCTTAGGAAGAGGTCATATGATGGCTAATTAGACGTTTATAGCCAATGTGTTTGAAACACAAGTGGTGTGTATTGGGTGGCTATATAGTGGTGTGACAACTTTAGGTGACCCACAACAGTACTTGTTTAGCGCATTGGTTGCAAACTTGCAACTTATAGGAAAAAAAATTCCAGGGTTGTATAATACTCTTTTACCAAAATAATCAAATCTGACACTTTATAGATCAGAATCACAATTTAATACTCATTTCAAATGTATTTGCAGTGTCAAGTTCTATGAGTGAAATTATTTTTGGCCATATTTTTTCTTGCTTTATAGTTTATTTATTTATTTTGATTTGATGACAAGGCAAAGAAAATACATCTTGTCCTCAAAACATTGCCATTTTCCTAATCATCATCTTCTTTCTTGTTTTACTTCTTTTTTACTCTAAAACTTGAACTGATGATTTTTTTTTGGTAAAACTCCAAACCAAAGATGTTATCTTTGTTTTTTCTTGTTTTGTATCATGCATTTTTGTTGGGGACTGAATGGATTATCTTAATTTTGTTTTGTGGGGCATTGCAATTTGCATGTCAAAGTCATAAGATGAACATTACTTGCTTGTTTTGTGTATCAATGGGTTAAAATTAACTTGTTTGTTTCGAAGTGTTTAAATAGCTACAAGTTTTTATATTTTGTTTTTGTTTTCTAACATACTTTGTAGTGGCTAAATAGTTATGGTTGAGTACAAAAATGAATACGTTGTAATATCTTCAGATATTATCCGGCCGGTTATGTAAATTGATTTATTAGATATACAGTCGATAAATTCCAACAATGACTATTACATTGCATTGTGTACACATCAACGTATCAACAAATTTTGTACAGAAATTGGGGATTTTATGAGAGGACAACAATGGCAGAACATCACATGAGGCCTCATACACTCTACCTCATAAAAATTGTAAGAGCCTGTCAAATAAATTTGTAAACATATTTATATTTGTACAAATCACCAAATGTTAAAATTTGGTATGAGAATACCTGAAATGGGTCAGTTCAAGTGTACTCTTCACTTCAAATGTTTCTCTGCATCACATTTATGAAAAGTAATATATAATATGATCAATTAAGTTGTATTCTTCCTTTTAACTAGAAAAATTCCAACACCTTTCTTTGCTTAGTTGTATTTTGTATCTTATATCATATATTGATGATTTAAAAATAAAACTGATTTACAGTTTATATCTATTTAGCAATCTGCTAAATAATTAGATAATAACTTATTTCCATGCTGCTATACAATTTTATTTATTGATATTTAATTTCCTACAATATAATAAAAGTTTAAGTTTCGAGATATCTCTCAAGAGAAAAACATATCAAACTATTTACTACCTCTAGGACAAGTCTTTCACAAATGTAGTGAATGTACAAGGATCCTATAGAATCTAGAAGATATCAAAACATTTTAAGTACTATATGATATACATTTGAGTGATTTGTACGTATTTATTGTATTATTATTAATATTTTAAATAGGTTAAAAAATCACTTACATGATTGGAGGTACTGTAGTCGTTGTTCTTATGATAATAAATAATAAATATAGTTCTTTCGAATATACACTTTCATCAGTCTTTCAGAATTTTTAGCTATGAAGGAAACTTTATCAGCAGCTAAACACTCTATCTTCTCAAACATCTGACTTAGTTAACAGAAGCTCACTAGAGCTACAAGCTCAAAAGTATATTGGGTGGATCCTTGTAGAGTTTAAATGGATATTGAGATTCTATTTCTTCTTTTATTTTTCTTTTTTTCTCTTATCCCTAGAGATGATGACATCTTCAACCCTAGCATTCCTTATAGGGTGTTTAAATTTTTTTATTTTTTTTTTGATTAAAAAAAATTAATAAACGGACCAATTGTGGACCGCCACGTGTCAGTGGGGCCCGCAAACTGTGCAAACACCAGCTCTTAAACAAGCTCCATAAGCAAGGATGCTTATTTTCTGTGGGACCCACCCACTATTAAATTAATTTTCTCCTAAGCATCCCCTAAGCAACCCCATTGATCATGCTCTTAGTACTTTAGCCGATTCTCTTGCAAAGATCGCTTTATGTGATAGCTCACCTATCTTGTAGTAGACTGAAGTTTCATCTATTGATAATTTGGTTGTTCAAGAGAAGTAATTGCTGTCTTTGAAGTGAGCCGGCATGCGGACAAAATACTTTCTTAAACTAATTGTGTTATAATAATAGTTACTTATAGGTTCTACTTATCGGCAAAATGTTTGCCTCTGTTTGTATTTGTTCTTATCCAAGTTTGATTCAATATAAGCTGTTTGACAAAAAAAAAAAATAGTATTAGTAGTTACTTATATGATTTTTTGAATCTATGTTAAAATGCTTCTTCTTTTTATTTTCATATGTGGCTGGCGTAGAGTCAATTTCGTGGCAAATCATTTCCTTTTGGGAGATCGACTATATCATCGTGGCTGTATTTAGACTAATCATACTAAGAAGTGGAACGCAATCGGATTCGATCTCGAGGAATCCTGATCCTACCTACATCAAAACTAGTTATGTAGGACAGGAAGATGCCACACACAAACACATGTATTCGAACATAAACTAATGATTTATTAATAATATCTAAACAAAATTAGGGAGATTCTCTGCGTCATCCGAACTCCAAGAACATTGTTTAGTACTAATAATAATAATAAGAAAATCTCTGGATCATCGTCCTTACACTGTTCCACAAATAATTGAATATATGTATATATGCTTTCATCAATATATATATACATTTAAATATATGAGTATATTTTGTTTGTAAATGAAAGGAAAAACACAAAGACAACACATGTCATGTTTTTAAAATCTCGGGGATGGGTTAGTTTTATCGTTATATGTATTTGACCGTCAACATTGTGTGTGGCTCCTCGAATCGGTTTTAACCTTTTAACCCACACTATGAAATGTCCGCAACTATTTACTTGTGATGTGATGAGCATCTTCTCATCAAAATCTTGACATTGGTCGGTCTAGGTTGCCGTTGCCACCATACATATTACTACTATCTATGTTTCATTTTTAAGAATTCTTTTTTACAAAAAATAAGTATCGTTTTAGTATTTCAATACAAAATTTATTAAGTTTATTTTTCTGTTTATTTTTCTATTGGTTAAAATATGATTAGCTGTATAGATAATGATGTTTTTATATAGAAAATATGCAAAATTAAATATTTTCTTAATTATGTTCAAAATCCTAAAACAACACTTAAAATAAAACGAAGAAAGTATTTATTAGTTTAGAAACACAACACATGTTATAAGATACTCCCTCTGTTTCATATTAGTTGTCGTTCTAGGTTTATGCACACAGATTAAGAAAATATTTAATTTTACATATTTTCAAAATAAAAATATTATTACCAATACACCTAATCATATATCAACCAATAGAAAAAAAATAGAGAATATTACTAATAAATTTTTCATTGAAAATCGAAAATGACACTTATTTTAGAACAAAAATTCTATTCCAGAACGACAAGTAATTTGAAACGGATGGATTATATTACTTCCTGTAGTTAGCCGTTAATTAACTTTTTAGTTCATATTTATGCGATGTTCAATCTACAGTTATAGAAAGACTAATTTTTTGTGGGTTTTAATGATGTAGTTAAAGTCAGAATACACGGCATAACATTTAGGGATGAGATGGTTCCTAATTAATAGGAAAGCTACTGATCTCGGACTGCGTGTAAGAGTAGGTCTAGGTCATTAAAACATGCATATGCATGTTGTATTAACTCCGCCGGAATTAACTGCATTATTCTTTCAGCTTCCTCTTCTAATCAAACCCTCAAGTCTCGTTCCAATTTTTGACTTGGACGAATCAAAATAGTCTAATCTTCTATAGTGCCTTTTAGAGCTTTAAATGTGTGTTTCAACTATGCAATTTAGGTTACATGTGTTTCAACTATATATACGAACCTGATCCAAAATGGTCGCTTCCAATTGGATGTTTCTTTTCATAGTAATCCAAGATGTTGATTCACTCTTTGGTACAAGTAATCTGTTCTGTAGCTTTGGGGTTATTGTCAAACCAAACATGTACATACTAATTTTAAACTGGATTTATATCACAAACCTAAAATAAAGCCAATATAAGTCTAATTAATTGGACAAAGTACATAAATTCATTGTTTAATTGGCTATAAGTATAATATACACACATATGTAACATTTACATATGTGTGAGAAATAGATTAAAATCGTTCTTGGCCCAAGAATAAAGACTAAACCGTAACAACACCTAACTCTACATGCATCTACGGTCTACCACATGAAACATAAAATTAAAATCTTATGGATGATATTTTAAAATAGTTCAGAGTTGCCAAAATGTACCGTCCAACTTGATCCCTATGTTGGCTTCAACATCTTTGGTATTCTCCTGTACCATATGCCCTACACTCCTTTGATGGTATCGACCACCTTAAGGAAAACTAAAGAAACTATACATCTTAATCTTATAAATTACCCTATTTTTTCTTCTCTTCGTATTTTGTCTTCGTTATACATTAAAAAAAGAAGAAGCAAAAAACAAACATTTTATTCAGGTATATGGATAAATGTTACATTAAACATGTATGTATGAAGAACACGGTTATATGTGATCCAAACCCATATAAAATGTTACAAAGAGAAGAAGAAAGAATAGTGATTAAAAAGAGACAAGGAAGTAATACATGTAACGTGGGGATGCAATGGTGAAGCTGACAGAGAGTGAAGGCCAAGAGGGACAGTGTAGTTTGGCGATAAACGCGGATTTTGCCATTCTAAACCCCACTTGATCCCTCTTCTCCTTCCCCTGGCCCTCTCTCCTTTTATACGTCACTTTCGCTTCTTATATAATTCCTTGTTTTGTTTTCATTTGTTTGTGCTACTCAAGTGTGTAGATCCAAAATTATTGCAATGAGGGATCTGTAGAACCGTGGATTGACTTTGGTTTGGTTTTGAATTTAGATAGAGTGAAAATCAGTGCATTTTAAACGTTAACCACAAAGAAAAAAGTGTGATCGGTTTTATCGATTGATCCGGTCAGCTCCTGATAAAAACACACTTAGAGCATGATTAAAAGAGGGTTCTTAGCGGAATTTAAGAACATGTTCTTAAATTCCGCTAAAAACCCTCCTTTCGTCATAGTCTTAGTGTTATGAAGTAGATATTTTTTCCGAACAATCACCACACGTTCTGGCCCAAATTTAGAATGTTTTCTAACTAATGCTTGAAGTAACTGAATCACATATTACCGGACTATCGGATAAACTATTTGGCCCAAAGCTCAACCTAAACTTCCCACATATATAGTTGCGATTGTTTCAATAGAGACTCAACCTCGAGAAAGTGTTTTAGCATATTCTCAAGTTTTTACTACAATATAACCACAGTCATGCAGACAGTTTTATCCGTCTCGGTCTCAGCTAATATGGTCCAATGTTTATTGGATAAGTAATGGGCAGTGGATAAAAGATGACTGAAAAGTTGTAAAAATGATGTTAAAAGACCATTTGACTAAGTTACTAACTCACCATCAGGAATCTGCTTGTGTAATTTTGCTCTACTACAACATCGATCTCTATATGGCTCATATGTACTAGATATTTGGAGTCGCCGGCAGAACCAACATCATATGGGGTCTAGTGTAAACAGTTCTTTTTTGAAATTTTCTTTAAAGAAAATAAAAGTTGGGCTATCTTGGTAACAAATTTATCACAACCACATATTCAGATAGACTACAAAAATATTTGGTAATTGTTTTTATCCCAAACACTCAATAAGACTGGTGGCCTGGAATAATAAATGTTTACACATAACATGGAACCTCATCTAAGTGTATCAACCCTATCTGCATATTGGTTACTCATATGTTCATCATATTGAGAAAAAGAAAACATCAGTTTTACGAAACTTTGAGTTGAGTTTCTCATAGAATTAATAACTACACAATTAAATACTAATATTAATATATACATACATACACATATTAGTAACCCCAATGGATAAATATTCTCATTAGGGGTGCTCTTACTAAAAGAAAAAAAGAACACAACCCACACCCTCCCTCCATGCAATTGTCTCTTCTTCTTCATCTTCTCTCTCTCTTCATAAATTTTCATTATAAAATCACATCCACTTTGCTTCTCCCTCTTCAACACAATCTTCATCTTCTCCACTCTCACTCTCTTTCTCTCTCTGACACATTAACTACGTACTTATCCTTCTTGTGTTCTTCTCCTCTCTCCACAGACACACAAAAACAACAGACACTTAATATACATTGAGAAAGAAGATGTCGAGCAGAAGATCAAGACAGTCAGGGAGCTCAAGAATCTCTGACGATCAGATTTCTGATCTTGTAACAAAGCTCCAACACCTTATCCCTGAACTCCGCCGCCGCCGTTCTGCCAAGGTATATACACTCCAAACATCCATTTGTAAATCTATCTTTCTTGCAAATTAATACAAACAAACAAATGTTCCTTATTTGTATGGATATATAATTAAGTTAGCACATGCATGGACTTAGAAAGTTCAAACTGACTGAAACAATTATATAATGTATATAAAGTAATTAATATAATATACAAAAAAAAGTAATTAATATACATGGTGAATTCCATTGGCGTCTTGGGTAAAATACATGTGGCCTACAATTATCTATCCGTAGATAAAGTAATTCACAGCCTCATTTATGCATATATATATACTATCTCTTTTGTTCCTTGAATGTTTTATTTTATGAACTTAAATTCACAAGTTGGTGGCGTGGGACTCAATTTGTTCCCTTCCTACTTCCAAGTACCTTAACTCCATGTCTCCTCATTATTCTTCTACCTAAATACTCACTATAGTTCTACATATAGATGATAGATAGGATTTATTAAATAGTGGCTGTTTATACCGTTTTGCACATTGAAGTGGTAATCATGAGAACATCTTTCTACTTTTAATTTTTCAAGATATATAGGAAACTGTTAGAAAAGTTTCTTATATGGGTATCTATCTCACAATTAAAAAAAAAAAAAAAGAGAGAGTAAGAGAAAAATATATATATGGACTTTTTTAAAGAACTCATGAAACACTCGTCTTTTATAAGATGTTTGTATTCGTAGCTCTTTAAGATTTTAAAGCAATCAAGATGTTTTATATACGATAAAAAGTTGTCATGTACTAATCTTTGTGAGGATCCAAATGATCGTTATTTTGTACTCCAATTGACAATATACTAATAAAAATTAATGGACAGGTGTCAGCATCTACGGTACTACAAGAGACTTGCAACTACATCAGGAACTTGCACAGAGAGGTTGATGATCTAAGTGACCGTTTGTCGGAACTCTTGGCTTCAACGGACGACAACTGTAACGCCCCGACCGCCCACAGCTAATGGGCCACCCATGCCCGCTCTCTCGGCCCGTGGGCCCCATCCCGTTCCAGCGGCCGGTCCGTTAATTTTTCCAAAGGCTCGAAATCATTGTTTACTGACCCTGCAATCACCACATGACCTTTCCCCGTGCTTTGACCTCACTTACACAGTATTGCGAATCACTTCCCGATAGGTCACCCATCCTTAGACTACTCCAGCTCAAGCACGCTTAACTCTGGAGTTCTAAATGGATGTGCTCCCGAAAAGGTAAGTGCACTTTGGTGACATAGGTAGCCAAATCAATTCTCTTAAGCCTTTCCATATATCACAACTCGGGATGTTACAACAACAGCGCGGAAGCAGCCATCATTAGGAGCTTGCTTAATTAATAAAATTCTCATCAATTAATCTGAGAACTATTATGAATCATCTATTGCCGCCATGAAATTTGTCTTATTATGATTATGAGTATTTGTTTCCATCTACTTTAAATATTATGTTATAGCTAGGGTTTTGGGTCATTTGTTAGGCCAACTCATATATTATTTATAATACATGGTTTATGTATTTATGTATCTTAATTCTATGCGAGGGTCCAGACCTGGCTGTATAGTAGCCGGTGTATCATGAGATCCTCTTATTTCACATTGCGTTTCCTTAAGTTTACTAATGATCAACTTTTATAAGTTTACGTTTAAAATATCTATACATATGTGTATGTTTGAATTTTGTTGCAAACAAATATATTTCTGCTTGGACGTCTGTAAATATACAATATAAAAAGGTTGAGAAGATGTGATTAAATTTAAATTGTTTAAAACATGATAGAAAACCGACGACGACCTCGATGTTTTCGAAGTCGTTTAGTTTGGATTATCTTATTTTAAATATTACTTATCTATGGTACGTATGGTATGGTCGTGCCACTTTCTTTAGATCTTCTTGCATGTGATCATTAATGCGTGATCTTCCTCGTGTACTATTATAACACGTATCAACTCGATAATTACGGTAATTAATAGCGCAATGTATCTAATAGATAAACCTTGTTTAAGATGTAAACATATACGGTTATTTTAAACTTTATCAACTAAATTTCATATCTTCTTTTTTTCCAAAAAGCTAATTTTCATATCCAGCGAAAATACGAAAATCAGTTTATCATATCCACACAGTATATATATGTATTCATGCTTAAAAAAGAATGGAATGCAAGAAGTTCATATATATCCAATACGTACAGGCAAAAGTTATTGTGCCTGAAAGTTAAATTTAGTTATGTTACTTATGTATCAGTTCTATTTTGTTTTGGTTACTGATTATTTCTATATATGAGCACAATTAATGACTACGTGCTGGTCAGCTGGTGTGCATATCTTTTCTTAGAAGCGTTAAAAGCACGAAGAAAAATTAAAATTGACTTGAAGAAATGTGATAATGTGAAACACGTTCATGAGATCGGTATATCACGTTTTTATTGATAACATCTATATTTTTCTTTGCTTAAACTTTTATAAGACATTGACATAAATTGTAAC
This sequence comes from Sinapis alba, assembly GCA_012274485.2. Taxonomy (NCBI): domain Eukaryota; kingdom Viridiplantae; phylum Streptophyta; class Magnoliopsida; order Brassicales; family Brassicaceae; genus Sinapis; species Sinapis alba. Next base: position 37,546 of record MU106563.1, read on the forward strand.
CTACGATCTATCTGATATACTGATCATAGCATAAAACGAAGAAAAAAAAACCTGGAACTGACGTTTACCACCAGTCCTATAATTATCGACTAAATGAGCCGTGGACCAAAGATGTTAAGAAGAGCTTTGGTCCTTTGGACCGTTTCCTGACTAAATATATATTTATTTTATTTCCTCCGATTTTATTAGAGCATGAACAATCCTAAGAGTCCATTAAGGGCGCTTAATTTTTTTTTTTTCTTTTGTCATTAAAAAAAAAAATAGTTAATCATGGGCCGTCACGTGTCGTGGAGTCCATGAACAATGTAAGAACCCACCTAAAAACACCTCTTGCACAAGAGTTTTAAAGGGTGAGTTTTTAAATTTTATGGGGCCCACCCTCTTAAGAGCTTCCATTGTTCTTACTCTTAGAAATCCGAAAACATCTAAAGGAATATACAAAAGAAATGGCAGAATAAATATAAGACGCTGAGTTTATGATTCCGAAAATTAAGGACAAGCTCGACTTTCGAATCACACGCCGCAGATTCCTGGCTAGACTTTCTATCACACACTGTTCGATTGTGCATGCCCACTGACAACGTCATGCTGCATGGACCATGCACATCTAAATCTTGGGAGTAATTGGCGAATGCACGTTAGTAATAAAAAAAATACCATGTTCCACGTAACGTAGGTTCCGATTGTTCTCTTTTTTATTGCGTTCAAGAATACGTTTCTATGTTATGATTATTGGAAATTTAAGAATACTATAACACAAGCCGTATTCCTAAACGTCAAAGTGTAATATTAATGTAAGTTATAATTAGTATCTATCTAATCTTCTGTATTTCAATCTTGCTTTTCAAAATCAATAAATCTTAATAGAAAACTATATATTTTGAAAGGCTTTTTCTTTGCAAATGGCTTGTAGTGTACTCTTGAATACCTAGTCGTAATCCAAGGGGCTAAACCCAATATGAAACTGCCGAGAGTTCTCCAGCTTTTCAAGAGTTATCTTTTCTTTTATTTTTTGCTTAACGTCAAGGCAGAGCCGGCCTGGCACTATTGGGGCTCCACTTTTTTATACCAAAAAAGAAAATATTAAAAAAAATATTAACATATACAAAGTACAAACAAAATTATATTTTTTAAGAAAACAAGATAAAGAGGTAAAAATTAAATTATCTATCTTTAATTGATATATATAATTTCAAAAATTTATATATTTTTCATATATATTGTATTGAAAACATTATTTTTTTTTTAAATTAATATGTAAAAAACAGGATTTTTTAAAAAAGTATTGGGGATTTTTATATAATGGGAATCTCATTCAAATGTTTCATCTAATATCTAATGAGCTGAGACCCAACTCTGTGTCAAAGTTTTAGTTTTAATGTTAAATTGTTAATGACCCATGCAGGTTTCGAACCTGCGACCTTCGCGTTATCAGCACGAGTTATCCTGGCAATCTCTTCCCAAACTTGATACCTTGCTTCAGCTCTCTATCATAACCTATCAAGAACATAATGTGTGAGCTAAAGAAATACTTGCTTTTAACATGTTTTATTTCTCTAACACTATTTTCACTTTACAAATAGTATACCGTAGTTGGGCCTACACAACAAAGGTTCATAAATCATAACTGGATCTGAGAAAGAATAAATACAATAGTTACCAGGTGGTTTATGAGCACGGTTAACAAAGTAAATATATCATATTAACTGATTTTTTTAAATGATTTGTTATAAATAATATTACTAATTAGACATGTGATATTAGATATATAATGTCTACTCTGTTTTGTTATTATTTAGGTATATTTGATAATTCCAAATAAGCTGACTTGGCTACACTCTACATCAGGAGAATATACCACCAAGTTTGGCTATGCAGCTATTTAATCATGCAATACTCCTCCCCCTCTTGACCTTCAGGATCACATGAATTTTGACTGGAGAAAACCCGTATGGAACCTGCACACTACATCTAAGGTCAAACTGTTCGCTTGGAAGGCTTTGTATAGAGCACTACCAGTGGGTGAGCAACTCCAATCAAAACACATAGATGTGGATGGGAAGTGTAAAAGATGTGGACTACTTTAATCTATAGATTATTTGTTCCTCCATTGCAGATTTGCTAAACAGGTGTGGAACTCGACCCCTGTTTTTCCAAGCATTGAGATTGATAGATTTGCTGAGTATTTGAATCAGCTTATGTTCCTGCCAATCCATACCACCAACATGAGTTATGTCTGGCTCTTTAGCTCCTTGGATCCTATGGAACCTTTGGAAAACTAGAAATAATCTTGTTTTTAATGACAGAGGAGTCTCTATAGCAGACACTGTCTCATTGGCAATAGCATCGGCGGGGAATGGACATCGAATCAGACCCAAGCATTAGCAACCCCCCAAACTTCTGCAACCAGTACCCCACCCCCAACCTGATTGTGTGCTTGTCCGCTCCGAGCCAGCCTGGAAGGATCTCCAGAAAGTTGCAGGATTGGGCTGGACTATGGAAGGTCAAAACAGAGTTTCATCGTTCGCAATAGCCTCACGTTTTGTTGCCTCCCCTCTTATAGCTGAAGGACTCGCTCTTAGAAAAGCTGTGATGAAATGCAAGAATCTTGGACTCCCTCGTATCCGTTGTGAATCTGATAGTGCCCAACTCATCAAGGTTTTACACTTGAACTTTATGGAATTGTTGCTGATATTATCTCCATCTTCTTTTGAAACCATCTCTTTCTCCATGACATCACGTGAAAGAAACATGTCGCAGATGGTTTGGCAAAACAGGATCAGTCTGATGAGCTTGCTTTAATGACACCATCTAACATTGGCTAGTTAAATTAATGCATGGCTAGTTAAATTAATGCAAGTTTGTGTTTCAAAAAAGTATATGTTTACAACTTTACATCTTAAAATAAGGTTTGTGTATTAAATACATCGTGATATTAACTATCACAATCATCAAGTCGATACGTGTTACTCCCTCCGTTTCAAAATAATACACATTCTAGAGTTTTTACACATATTAATAAAACATAATAAATTTCAATTATCAATGCATAGTTTTTTGTAATTATCTATTTCCTAAAAGTTTAAACCAATTAGAATTAAGTAAATGCAATCAATTTTTTTGAAATTTACAATTATTTATTTTTAGTTGACAAAATATGCATAGAAAATATAAAAACTGGATCTTTTAGAAACATTTTTTTTTCTAGATAATATAACTTTTTGAAACGGAGGGAGTATAATACACAACATGATCACTTATTAATGATCACATGCAAGAGGATTTAAAGAAAGTGGCACCATGCCATACATACCATAGAAAGTTGCTACTCCCTCCGTTTCAAAAAGTTACATATTCTAGATTTTTCACACATATTAAGAAAACACATTAAATTTCAATTGTAAGTACATTGTTTTTTGTAAATAACAATTTCCCATAACTTTTAACCAATAAAAATTCAATAAACAATATTAATTTTCTTGGAATTCACAGTTTTTCATTAAATAATACATTGAAAAGGTAAAANCACTTTCTTTCAAAGTCACCACCAGCGATGGACGCACCGTCGTCTCTTACAATTCCGCTCTTTATGGCTGGTCCTTTGGCCAGACATTCACCGGTGGACAGTTCCGCTAAAAGGAGCAGTTTGGTCATTCTCTACTTTATTTTAATATCTAAAAGTAAATTTTTCATCAAATAGTATATTTTCTCTTTTATTGACAAGAAAGAATAGCTCATTCTAGATTTGGGCTTCCTATAACTCTTAATGAGTTTTCATCGTGTTCGATAAGTGTTGGTTCACATCAATCAAATGTTTTCAAACCACATATAGAATTATAAGAGAAATATACAAATGCGATATAGTTTTTTTTGGTGAGGTTATCGTCTTTAAGAAAGATTTTTGGCATATCTTACATATCATAATTGGAAACAATATAGTTAAAAGTGTGGATTTAAATTAATAATGCATGTACTATATTTGTAAAATGCTAAAACACCTAGTTTTATGTATTAAAATTTAGTGTTAAAATATATTAGCGACTTGAAATAAGTGTTAATAAAATTCTATTAATTATCAATATTATTTAAAACTAAATAATATAAAAAATTTATTTGAATCATATATATAATGAAGCACTTCCCTCACTTCTTAAGGTGTCTACATCAACAACTACTTATTTTAGATGAGACCCATATTGCTATTAGAGCTATCCCAATGATGATTTTTCTCCATGGATTTCTAAAAATACATATATATATGTATATAAATATTATTATTTAATTATAAGTATCTAAACTTTACAGTTTATCTCCATGAATTTCTTGGATAAAACATGATGTATTTGCTACTGGGGACAAGTGGACCTCGTTATCTGAAACTGTAAGTTGTTCTTGTCTTATAGATGATTTTTAACTTGTTTACATTCTTTAATAAGTCTCATGTTTTATTGTCCAAAAAAAAATAAGTCTCATGTTTTTTTCAGGAAAAGGAACATTATTGTCTTGAGGCTTCTAAATGTATGGATATGTACGAGAAGCACATGGCAGCCTTCCGCAACCTTATTGATGATACTTAGCCTTCTTCTTTAGGTGAATGAAGACGAGTTTGGTTATCAAATTATGTCTCCATTTGGTATTTTTGTGTAAGCTTCGAAACTAGTTTACAAATGTTTTTTTTTGTGTTGCATGTTTTGAGCAATAACAAACATATGTTTGTGTGTTTTTAACAGGGAATGTGAGTTCTTCCTCACCGGTACAACTCTTACAAGCTTGAGTACTCGGTGAATCTCTCTTTTTCAAAAAATAAAATAAAACTCTATTATGTGTTTAATGTTTCTCTTTTTCAACAGTTTAAAGGTGCTTATGCAAAGTGGAATTCCATGTCAGCTGAGATAATTGTTTATCGATTTCTATCACTTGTTTTTGTTTTTATCTGTTTAACATTTCATGATAGTTATATTTCATATATAGGATAAGTCTCCCTTTGTTACCATGGCTGCCAACGGAATGAAGATGCATGAGTTGATGGCAATTAAGTTTTTTTTTTGCGTCTATACTTGTAAGTAATTGTTGATTTGACAATTTTTTTATTGTTTTGTTTCCTTGTGCTAGCGGTGTTGTGTGTTTTCGAACGAGTACCTTGGTGGGGATGATGATGATGAATCTGATGATGAGACAGAATGAACAGAGGGTCTTAAAGCATCAAATGGGCTATTGGTTTTTCTGTAAGCATTCTCTTTCTAAGATCATGATCATACTAAACTATGTTGGTGCTCTTTTAGTGCATATTATATACCTACTTTTTTTTATGTAACAGTCAAATCAAACACACCATTTGTCATCTTGATCATGAGTTTCCCTGTATCAAAAATATAGTTTGGGTTATAATGTTGCTCTCTTTAATTTCATTGAAATGCATTTATAGAAAATTATGTTACGAAAGACCTTTGCCTAGCAAAGATTATATATAATAACCTTAAGATGTTTTCTATGAGTTGACTATTTGACCACTCTGTCTAGTATTTCTTTTTACTCTAACCTTTAACTTTTTTTTTTTTGGAACACTATGATCTAGAGAAAGCAAAATGGAGTATTTATCTTGGACAAGCAAAAACTTACCTTAACAAATAAAAGTACATATGGAGAAAGAATTAAGAACAAGTTTACTGGTAGTTTCTTACTATGAAGTTCTAAAATTATATATTGGTATATGTATATAAGAGTATATTAAAATTCTTAGCTTAACCAATAATATCTAATTTAACATATTATTGATTGAGTTTCCAAGAATTTAGTATACTCTTATAAACATACACCAACATATAACTTTACAACTCCATATTAAAAAACTACAATTGGAAGTGTTCTAAGAATCTCCACAAAAATATAATGGATGGACCATATATTGAGTCAAATAAGAAATACATACCAATTTGAAATTTACATACCGTTATTATAAAAGAATCTCCCTATATTAATTGAGAAGTCACTTAAGTGATTTTTGATGACGTGTCGCTCATAAGAGAGCTTTCCAATTAATTGCTATAATTTGATTAGTTGATGGTTTTATTTTTTTATTTATTTAATTAAATTTTTTAAAAGGAAATTAACCATAGAATTACCTATTCTAATATATGTTTCCAAACATACAATTAAATATCTTAAATATAGATGAATTAATATAATTTATTTATAGAAAGAATTAAATATCATAGATTATATTATATAAATTGATGATATACATTTAAATACATATTATACTATAAAAACAATTATAAAAATGGTTTTTAATATATTTATATTAGAGTTTCTCACAAAAATTATTTATATTAGTACTGAATACAATTCATAAATTCCAGAAAACTAATTAATGTAAACCTAATAATATTAATTAAACTCACTCATTCACTATAATATATATATATATATATATATGTATATTCTAAAATGTTTCAAAAGAATGAAGAACAATCAGATATATAATTTTAAAAAATTCTCATCATTTTCCAATGACAATATGATATAAGAGATAAGTTATCACTTTTAGAAATGATTAAAATATTTTTATATTTTAAAACATAAAAATTATATGGTAAGTCATTTAAAATTATATTAATCAAGAAATGTTATTTTATTCATTTATTAATATAAACAGATGAGAAATTATTATATAGTAAGTCACTTAAAATTATATTATATGGTAATTCATTCAGAATTATTATATAATATAATTATTTAAAATTAAATTAATAAAAATATTTTTCACATGCTTTTCCTAGAGTTAATACTCTATTAATATTATTTATATAGTTTTGATTATAATAAAATTAGCATGCTTGTTTTGAATAGTAAAAAATAAAAGAGACATAAATAAAAACAAGAGAGAAGAATAATAATATATGTTTATTGTGTTCTTGGTTCTTTTATATTCTTATGTATTTAATTTTATAAAATAATTATTTTTAGTTTATTTATTTAAGTCGCTAAACATATTATTTCTAATATTAGTTTCAAAGGTAGCTATAGAACTAATTAATTTTAATTAGAAAATAACACAAGTAATATTGCAAATAATGATTTATGGTAACTAATTGTAGAATTGGAGAAATCATATATATATTTTATCAATTTCTTTTTCTTTATCAATTATTTATATATAATTAAATAAAATTCTTTAACTTTTTATTGAAATAAATTTAATGGTTATATATTCTTATATTAAAAAATTAGATTTATAGGTAAATAATTGTTAGAACTTTTTATGTTTTCTAAAGGCCACACAAAAACGTTTACAAAATATTTTCATGATAAAAGCATCTAGTCATTATATTGGTCTTACATAAAAAATTCTCTTTTTATTTTGTTAAAAGCTAGAGTATTCCTGGTTTTTTCACGTGTTAAAATAAAATATTAAGTGATTCTACAACCAATTATCTGAATTGATTATAATATTTTTTTTATAAAAGAAATATTTGTAGATGATAAAAAAAAATTGTAATGACTAAAGTTTACATTGTGAACTATTTTAAATTTTACAGGTCTTCTAACAATTTATACTGAAGTTTTTAATTATCCAACTAAATTAATTAAAATTTAAAAATTTTGATTAATATTTAAAATTATAACAATATAACAATAATATATATTTTCATATAATATAATTATCCGCAAAATTGCGGGCAAACACCTAGTATTTATGTAAATAAAGGCTTTGATAACAAAAAGATATATGGATAAGAAGTAGAGAAATTCCCTTAGATAGCCTATTTTAGTTTGTTCTTCACAAAAATAGTTCTTAAGGAAAAAAATGACCAAAATAGGTTTTTTTAGAAGCTAATTTTTTTTTAAATATACATTCATTCCCCTAGGGTTAACTAATTTAGACTTTAGGGTTTAGAGTTAAGGGGTGGGTTTGGGGGTAGGGTTTCAAATTTCAAAAAAAAATAAAAAAATTGAAAATTTCAAAAAAAAAAATGCTATTTTGGTCATTTTATTTTTCTAAGACTATTTTGTGACAAAAACTTAAAAAGGGCTATTTAATAGAATTGCCCTAAGAATTAACTTAAAAAAAAGGTTAAATTCTCTTTTTCAAGTAACATTGTAAAAAGATTATTAACAGCAGATAGGAACTTTATATATTATCAGGCGGCAGCCCCTCTCTCTCTAGTAGTTGTCGGAATCCTAATAGTTTCGGCTGTGGTGATTGTCTGAATCCCAATATGCCAAGGGATAGATTTAGGGTGCGTCTTCTCGATGTACTTTCTTGTAAATAAATTCATTCACTAGACAGTTATTTGCTCTCTCTAACTATCTATGGTCGTTATGTCTTTTTATAAGTTACCCGGTCCGACAATCGACGACTTGGTTGCCTATTTCTGGGAGAAGTACAACCCTGGATGCACGTTTTTCAAGGATTGCCTCGTAGAATTGAGGGTATGTGTTTTGATCAAAGTTTCAATCTTTCTTCTTCTTCTTGTATCTTGTCTTTACTACCATATGAAGATTTTAATGAACCTGAAATTTAATTTTCACATATCATGGCTTTTTTATTAACATACCTCAAAACAGACTTGGAGGGCTACTTTTTTTTTTTTTTTTATCTGCTATTTTGTTGAGTTTTGGTTGGTTAAATGCAGGATCAGAACGCATCAAAAGATTTTATTACGTTTTTTGAAGAACTGTTGCCGTATATTCAAACTCTAAAGTCAATTAAGCTGTATTCAGAATTCATCTTCTCAAAACTTGTCTCTGAATTACAAATGGAAGCAAGATTCTCTCTTGATTCCATCCTCAGGTTTGCTAGCTCATTCATTCTTTGGTTATCGGACCATCTATCTGCATGCATCTGGATCCTTGTTTGGTTCATGCTTCACTCCATCGTATTTAACCACCACACAACTTTGGAATCACATTCTTCTAATCTTATATTTTTTCCTCAGTTTGATTGCTGCTTTATCAGAAGATCTCAGGGAGGAATTTGTTCTGTGAGTACTTCTCAAAACTATATATATATAGTCTTTTGACCAGTCCTTATCTATGTTTCCAACCATTTTTCTTTTGTATGTTTTCTCTCTCTCTCTCTCTCTCTCTCTCTCTCTTGTCTAGCTTCCTTCCACGGGTTGTCAACTCGTTATTAATTCTCCTGAATAATGGTGGTCTGAAAAATGCAGAGACTATTGAGCAGGTTTTTATTAGGCTCTTGTATTTTCACACTCAGGACATTGCTTTTTTTTTCTTTTTCTTTTATATAATAGTATTGAATTTTGGCCCTTTTTATTTCCTGCAGATATTCACATCCTGGTCTAAAATAATAGAAAACCTAAGGTCTTTTCTCGCACGCGACATCCAAAGTGTTCTCAGGTAAATACAACAACTTCAGTCTAGCCAGGCAATGTATGTTTTTACATACAGTTCATGAATAGGTTACTCTGGTCTCAGTTGAAGATTCTTGTCGTTAAAATGTTGATGTTTTCTGTTACTTGGCCCAATGTTGATTAGTTTCTTCTTTTCTTGTTATATGGATGAATATTGTAAGTGCTGTTGTATTCATTTTTTGTTGTAATGTTTTAAAATTTTCGCCCTTTGGCTAGGTATACATTGGAGCTGAGGTACTACCCCAGTGACATTATCAATGAAAAAATATCAAATTCGATGTCATGTGTGTTGGATCGAGCTCGGCCCCGTCAGCTTGAAAAAGGTGATGAATTGATTTTTGTCACTATTTCAATCTATTTTGTAAGGGGGGACAGTGCAGTTGAATCTTAATTCTTTATCTCGCCAACATTTTACAGGGATGAAGATGATCCTTTCTGAAGTTGCAGAGCAACCGGAAAGAGCTGCTAGAGCTGGTTTCCTCTATTATGATATGTTTGTCAGGCTGCAGAGATCTTAAAACAAAGAGCTCGTCTTTTGTTTTTTTATGTGGGTGTTGTAGTTATTTAATGTCTAAGTTCTTATTTATCTTCAAGATTTGAAATCTTCATATTATTTATAACATCTTACTCGTGACTCGTGAGGATTCATTCTTATTCTGAATTTTGTTTTTTAATAATATACACTCTAGTACTTCATTTACAAATATGATTCGAGATACACTGTCAAATCTAACCGCTCCACAGCTAGAGAGAACCAAAACCTAAAGTCGGAGAACCGAAAACAACATTTAACTAACAGAACCAAACTAATAACTTTTACCCTGAAAAACACTAAATTGAACCGAGCCATAATTTAATAATCCGGTTTAAATTTGGTTAACACCGTAAAACTCAGTCGGTTACCAGGCCTTTAAATGCAGGAACGGAATACAGCGGCAGATTTTATCTAAACTATTAAAACAGAAGTACAATTAGTACTTAGCCCTAAGTTTTCCTCAATAATTACAATTTTATGCCATTGAAATTAAAACACGGTCGTTTTACTAAAATTGCTTAAACCTGCGACCTGCGCCGTTGCCCTCACATGATAACATTGTTCGTCGAGCTTTCCTCAGCTACAACGCCGGCTTATGTAATCTCTCTCTCTATTGCTCTTTACTGCTCTCTATTGCTCTTTACTGCTCTTTATTGCTCTCTGTTTTTGTCTCTGAAATTGTAAATTTGATTTCTTTGTATGTGATTTGTGGTTTTGAAGATGATCCCTCTGGTGATCCAAAGCAGCTGGAGATCCTTACTGTACTTTGTTCGTGGGTTGAATCTTTCATCTTACGTCGGAGAAGACTCTTCGTGAGGTAAGAGTATGTGTTGTATACGTGGAGTTACACTCTTTCATTGCACGAGCGATCATAAAAGTTTCTTTCTTACATGCTATGAGTAAATAAAGCAAAGTTAAGAGCTTGCGGTTGGACAAACAAATTCCTAAAGGCTTTGCAGTTGCTCTGCTTAATTTATGATCTTACTTCTGTTGGTTTATACACATATTGTCTTAGCATAACTGTGTTGATTATACATTATGTTCTTACGCTTTGTTTAGTGACGGGTGCTTCACGAGGATATGCTTTTGTGGAGTATGAGACTGAGAAGGAGACGTCATGCTTACGAGTTACTACGGTGATGGTAACTTTTTTTTGTTCTTTAAAGCTGTTTGAAATGTATATATTTGTTTCAATAATGGAGTTTAGTTGTCGGAAAGAAATGTTATTTTGTGGTGGTTTCTTACAGGGTGCTCATCATTCAATTATTGATGGATGATAGATTATTGTTGATTATAATAGGCAGCAATTGATGCCTGGATGGATACCAAGAACATTGGGTGAGTGCCATTCTCTTACTCTCCCCAAGGAGTTAGATCTTCATCATCTCTTAGATTAATCTTTCTTCTTCTTCTCTGGAAAAAGGAGGTGGACTCGGTGGTAGGAAAGAATCTGTACAACTTCGTTTTGGAGGAAGATAAAGCCTTTTCGTGCTCCTTTTTACGGTTTTTCTTTGCTTTCTTCATTTTAGCATGTTCCAAACAACTATAACCAGCAGACTATAGTTGTTATGAACCTTCAAAACCATGTTTAACTGTACATTCTGTTTGTTATAATATTAGGCGGCTGATTCTTCATGAAGATTTTAAAAGCTTGGGATCCAGCTTCCACTAGAGGGAAGATACATGTGATCACGTAGTCAGGTCTACTACCATTTCTTTGTCTTGATTAATACTTTATCTTTGTTTTGTTCTGATACAAATCTGGTATTTAGTTCATGTTTCGTGTGCTAGAAGTGACATAATTGACGTGTTATTCAATGTGTCTAGAAAAATAATTTGTTGGTCAATTCTGAAAGCTTTTAAATTTTTATTTTAAGTATTTTCAAACCAATATAAATTTGCATTAGGAAAAATTAAAAGTGTGGTTATTTACACAACTATAATAATTTAGAAATTTCTTTTAGAACTAAATTATCAATGATTCGCTATTATGAGTTTGGGTTTTGACCCAAGTGGTTAATATGGTAGATTGTAATAACCAATCCGAGCACTAAGTGCGCTTTTCTCAAGGCTGGCTAGATCAACCGATAGGATATATAAAAAAATTAATAATTTAGAAAATCTATAAAAATATATAATATATTGATAATTCAAATACAATAGAATGTTATGTGTAGACATGTTACATATAAAATATATGTAATATGGTAAATATTATATATTTAATATTTAACTATTAATTAATACAAAAATATATCCGTGCGGACGCGCGGGTCAAAGGCTAGTTTTTATTATATGAAGAGATGCTGCCCTTTGTTCAAACTCTGCCGTTGGTTATCTCTCAAAAAGAAATAATCTTCTCAAAGCTTGTCTCTGAATTACAAATGAAAGCAAGATTATCTCTGGACGCCTTTCTCGGGTTTGCTATCTTCCCACTCTCATATCTCTTGGACAGCTTTATCCCGTGAGTATTTGTTAAATATTTTGAGATGACTACAGCTTACATCTATTAACTCTATGCAAATAGCTTACAAAACGTTATTAGAAAATTGTGTTCCCCTCCTTCTCTTGCATTTGTATAGATAGAGATCATATGACTCCTGTCTCAAATGTATACGAATGCTAGGACACTAGGAAGTTTAGTTTAGTTCCTTTTTGACTGATATCCATATGGTTTTGACTTTCTTCTTTGGGTCAACGCCTATGTGGCTACTGTGAAGGTTCTAAAGCTACTTCCCAAAGAGATGATGGACTCGAATATAGATTCTTTAGTCTATCAACCTTCCAATTTTTTGAGGAACCCGATGGAGAGCACACGTAAGGAAGCCAGAAAGGCTCTGGCTGCTTGTCTGAAGGAGCTTGGCCTAGAGGAGTACTTGCAACTTTTTGTTGGAAAACTAGCTTCCATATTAACAAAAGGATCTGAGGTGCATGTGCTGGGGTACACTGTTCACTACATCTTATCGGAGTGCCTTCCCAATCCTACGGGGTGTAAGTTGGATCACTGTTTGGAGGATCTTCTTTATATTGTGGAAGCCAATATTCTTGGAGATGCTGATGAGCAGAAAGAGGATGAGAAAGATTCAATAAATAAGAGGAAGAAGAAGATGGAAACGAGAAAATGCAAGTCACTTAACACACTGAGATTGATTGCTGAAAATGTAACGTTCAGAAGCCATGCATTGAAGCTACTTTCTCCGGTCACTTGGCAGCTGCAGGGACCTGTGACTTCGAAGCGAAAATCAAAACTCGAGGGTATGTTAAGGAATATTGCAGCTGGTATTGAAGGCAATCCTTCTGTTGATCAAGGAGATCTTTTCTGTTTTATATATCACCGTTTTGACGACAACAAGAGTGGCCTTGGAGATCAAATGTCTTCTCAACCATCCAAAAAGAAAAGGAAATCGAGACATATTCAAGACACTTCTGGTGCCAAGTCATGTCCACATCTCATTACCGTGTTTGCTTTGGACTTATTGCACAACAGACTGAAGAGAATCCAACCTAACAGTACTAACGAAGAGCTGGTGTCGAAGTTGGATCCGTTTGTCAAACTACTTGTTGGTTGTTTGAGCTCTGTATATGAAGATGTTATATCTTCATCTGTTAGATGTTTCACTGCATTGTTAAGGCTTCAACTGCCTTCCTTCAAGTCTGAAGCAGGTAAAGTGACATCCAACTGGAAGAGAAGCAGTTCTTGACGTTCTTCAAAAGCTTATCTATAGATTCTCAAACCTTAATCCGGGCAAGCAGTCGAAACCTTCTCTAGGCCACCAGGCAGTTCTTAACCAGCAGTCTCAAAACATGTTTATTGAGCTTTCTTGTCGTTTGGAAACAGAAAATGACAAAAAATTGCTGGCCAAGATTTCTGATGTGATCAAACTTCTCATAGGTTGCATGAGTAATTATAATTTCAATCTTGAGCTCTGTCTCGGTTGGTATAAGCAGGAGAACTCACGGGTTAAAGCAGCAAAGGTAAATTGCTCTGAGGCTACATGTTTTTATGAACTAACTTATTACCTCACATGCTTCTTATTAAATATTTATTTCTTGTAACATTGTCACAAAACTTTGGCTATTTTGGGGGTATGTGCGTTTGCTTCTTACGGCAGTTGGTGACTCTCCTTCACTTGTTTGGATGCATGTGCAGGTATTAGGATTATTCATTGCCGCCAAGAAGAAGTTTCCAGAGGAAGTCCGCAGTATAGTGTTGCAAGAGGCTAAAACGATTTTGGAGTCTGCTGTAAAGTTGCAAAACACTGTTGAGGAAGGTAGTATTCCCTTATGGAAGGAAGCATATTACTCTCTGATTATGCTAGAAAAGATGCTCAAGCATGATCATGACTTGTGTTTTCAAGAAGATTTTGAGGTAATATTCTTAGAAAGTTGTTATCTCGTTGATCATTTGATGTTTAATCTAATTTATCTTCTTATTTAATAGGTTGTTTGGACAATGGTGTTTAAGTTGTTGTTGCACCGACATGAGTGGTTGCAAACTACAACCTGCCGGCTCCTGAATTATTATTTCAAGAAACTAGCCGAGTCTACGGAAGCTGACTCTCTTCTTGGTAAGCCAAGTAGCCTTTTCATGGTAGCTGCTTCTCTTTGCTTCCAGCTAAAGCTAAAGGTGGACCGCAACATAGTCGAAGGCAAGAAAAACAATGGTGCCACTGAAGAAGATTATCTCACAGAGAATATTGTTTTCGCGGTCACTGGTCTTCATTTAATGATTGGACAAACAGATGATGAGTACTGGTCCTGTCTTGATAATGACGAGCAAGCGAAGTTCCTAGAAGCCTTTCTAGTATTTGATTCAGGGAAAGTAAGGTCGACTTATCTGGCCCTTACTAGTTCAGGCAACATGGAATGCCAAGATGATGTTAGGAACGTATTGGTCGGAAGCTTGCTCAAAAAAATGGGGAAGCTTGCGTTTGATGTGGACTCTCTTCAGATGAGAATAGTGTTCAACTTCTATAGAGAGTTTGCCTCAAACTTGAATCAAGAAGAGTGTCGCCTATATGCCTTCAGGATTCTGCTTCCTTTATACAAAGTTTGCCAAGGATTTACAGGGAAAGTCATCACAGATGAGTTGAAACAGCTAGCTGAAGAGGTGAGAGACAGTATAAGAGATAAGAGCTTAGGCGTTCAGATGTTTGTGCAAGTCTACAGCGAAATCAAAAAGAGTTTGGAAGTGAGAAGGCAGAAGAGGAGGCGAGAAGAGAAGGAAATGGCCGTGGTGAACCCTGAAAGAAACGCAAAGAGGAAGCTCAAGTTAGCTTCGAAGAACAAGGCTAACAAGAAGAGAAGGATCATGAGGAGTAAAATGGATAGATGATCACGCTCTTGAGCTCACATAACTATATTTAAGCCACCATCATTAGTTTATTACTCCTTCCGTTCCTAAAAAGATTTTTGGATGTTTTACACAGATTAAAAAACCGTTCAATACACTTTTTCTGCATTTGTGTTTAGTGTTTATCATTCTTTTACAATGTTATTTTTTTGAATATTTTTTATTTTTTACTTTTTAGTTTTTAAATTGTTGTATTTAAATAGTTCTGCACATTCTTTCTTAACTATTCGTATTCCTTGAGAGGTGATTAAGTTTCTAGAAAACCATTACAATTTCGTAACAACATTCAAACATGGAGTCTAACTACATTTTAGCAATTTTTTGGAATGGAGCCAAAGGCCCAAAACTATTGTAATCATGTTCCAAAAAATATTAAATTAAGACATCGTAGTTACACCTTGTTCAAATACAATGCTTGGGTGGTGTGTGATTTGATCTTATAAACATCTCTTGATTCAGTTTTGAACGTTCTTTATTCTAGTTTCATTTTTGTTTATGCCTTTTCTTTTTGTTCCATTTTTTGTATATTCTTCTTTCTTTTTTGCTTTTGGAAAAAATAATATTAAGAATAGAAATAAATTGCTATGCAGCTGTTTGGAAAATTAACTTGAACGCTATCAATTTTTTTGTATGATAGAAAACAATTAAGCAAGTCATCATGAATACAAATGCAAATTAACTGATTTTAACTTTTGAAATGTTTTTATCGTATAATAAAAAATCTATCTTTATAGAATTAAAAAAATTCAAAAAAATTACTTTTAAAAACAGAGGAAGTATTATATAAATTTATCGGTGCTAAAGATCATTAGACTATATATATGTAGTATTTTTTCAACCATTTGTAATTCTCTTTTTCAGTTTTATCAGTTAGATCATTATTTAATTTTGGTTAGAAATTTTAATTAAAAATGTAACTCAAAATTCAACTAAATAACAATGTAATCAATATTTACTATTACTTCAATATAACTAGAGTTTAATTTGCGCGTCTGCATGAATATTAATTTTATATTTTCATAAATTGATATCGTGTTTGTTTTTCTAATTAATATATATTTTAAATGTATCACTATAATTAATTGTATTTAACCCTGACTGAATTGGTAATATAATTATTTTTGGTTCAAATGTCTAAACTCATTCTAGATATATTGGTTATTTGGATATTGTTAGCCTTATATATATCAGAACGAGTCCAAGCGGAACCGGAAAGATATGACCCGAAATCCATCTAAAATTTTATAATATCCAAGCAGGATCTAATTTAAAAACCAAAAAATACTTTAAAAACAATATATACCTGAACAATACATGAATGCCTATGTCTAATTATATTCTTTAAACAAATAAAAAAAATTAGTTAACTGTTTTAAATTTTTGTCGATCAATTTCATTTATATCTGTCAAATTACTGTGGTTAACATATAAAATAAATGCTGTCAAATTATTAAAATTATTAATGTAAAAATAATTAATGAAATAATTAATAAAACTGAAATAAAGAATGTAAAAATGTAATAAACATTTTAAAATTATTTTGTATTTTTATAATAAATGATGTCGATTTATTTGGAAAATATAATAAATAATTAAATTTAAGAAATTATTGTTTTTAATAGAATAGAAGATAAATAACAGAAATACGTTGTTACTATATTTTGGTTTAGTTAAAATATTTTGAAAGCAGGACCGACCGGCTGGACCACTCTTCTATCCGGTACCAAATTGTGTTAAAAGCTGGATGTGAGTTAAATGGTCAAAATCGATAAAGACGGTTAAATTTGACCTCAAGACGACGACGTTTCACAAGTAAATAAATACCTACATATTTATTCGATTTCAGACGTAAAGCTACGGCGGCGGCGGAGTAAAACAGTCGGAGCTATGGCGATGCAAGCCGGAGTTGGCTTATCGAGGATCTTAATCTTAGGCGGAGCAGGTATTTTCCCTCTCTTTTCTCTTTTCAATGTTACCTTCTTCTTCGCTACCACTAAACGTGATTCGAACAACAACAAGGTTATACTGGTACCATCATGATGAAGAACGGCAAATTATCGGATATATTAGGTGAATTGCAGGTACTCCTCTCATCTTATTTTTCTTTTTACTCTCCTTGCGAATATTTGAGTTAGTTGTTTCGATAGTCTCTCGTGAAAGGTATGGAGAGATCTGAGGGAGATTATGATGATTCCGACGCCGTAGCTTCCCAGGTTCTTAGATTAGCCATGGAGGTTAGACAGTTAGCTTCATCGCGCCAGATAACGGTTATGGATGGAGTTTCTGGTGGTATGTAACTCTTTTTGAAGCTTTTACTGTTTCTTGTTCATCACGTCTGTTTTTTTTTCCTTTGTGTTTTTGTGTGTGTGTGTGAGCAGCAAATTTACAAGATCTTGTTGTTCCTGCTGTGGTATTGGGAGTTTTAGGGTATGTTTATATGTGGTGGAAGGTGAGAATATGGAAGTTATGTTTCATTCTTATTGAAGGGTGAACTAGAAAAATGTTTGTGTTTTTGTTTACTGGTTAGGGAGTCTCGTTTACTGACCTTATGTACGTGACTAAAGCCAACATGGCTAGTGCCGTGGCTAACTTAACCAAGAATCTTGACCAAGTTTCCGTGACCCTCGCGGTGAGTGTTTTTAACTTACTGGTGATTTATGAAGCTGAGACATAAAGTTTGGGTTTGTTTTTTTTCAGGCTGCTAAAAGGCATTTAACGCAGAAGATTCAGAGTATGGATGATAAGGTAGAAAAACAGACTCATCTCTCCAAGGGAATCAAGAACGAGGTATACGATTATAGTTCATGATTCCCTTTCGTTGTTATATATATCTGTAGTATGTTGAATCAGACTTGGGCCAACGAAATGTGTTTTTTTTTTTTTTTTTGGTTAATGCTGAACAGGTCACGTTGGCTCGGGAGGATATCAACTCACTTGAGATTGAATTGGCGTCATTGAATACTTTGATTAGTGGACTGGTGAGGTTTTTAAGTTTCATTCTGGTTAAAGGCATATATGAGAGCAGTTACTAGTTGTTTCTCTCCCATCGTGATATAAAATAATTGCATTTAGTCTTTGAGCTCAGATTAGGAATTATAATTCTCCTTTCGAGCATTTTATTACCTTGATTATCGCTCCTAATTATTTTCATGTAACCATGTTTGCAGGATGGGAAGTTGGACACACTGGAATACAAGCAGGTACATATAATTTTTTTTTTAATGTTCCACCCTCTTTCAGCTGTGAACTACATGAAGTCTTATTAGCTTGAAAGTCGAATCATAATCATGGATTCGTGGGTTTTTCAATTGTACCACCCACGAATTGATGACTCAGTGCTGACTCTGTTTCTGGTGGCAGGATGTCACAAATGTTTGCATGCTACACTTGTATAACTATTTTGGAGGCAAGAGCACAAAACTGCCTGACATGGTAGGCTCCTCTTAAATCAAATTGATACCTCTCTTCTTTTGTAATTAACTTTCACATGTAAAATTTATTCATACAGGAGCAGCTTCAACTTCCTGTGAACCAGAAAGCTCGTAATTTGCTTGCAGATGTTGAAACCAAGGTGGTGTCTTTTCTTATGTGAAAAGCCATGTCATCTTGAAATTGCTGTGCTTTTTCGCATTAAATTTAACGAGTTAAAAAGGGAAACTTCTTCGTTTGCTGATTGACAATATTTTGTCCCCTCTTTTTTAGGGGCTGAAAAACTTTGCTGAAGAACTGCTTGAAAGCAATGACACGGAGGGAGGACCAACCATGGTGAAAATTGTTGGTATAACTAAATCCAATGACAAGTCGAGGCCACTGTTAACAAGGTTTGATGAACTTACAAAGCAATCTTGTTATATATCTCTCCTGTGAGCTTTTTTATATATATATGTAGAAGCGTGATAAAGGAAAATGTGAATTGCAGGGTTGGTTCAGCTAGGTATTGATGTGGAAGTTCCCTGATGGCGGTTGGCATGTGGGATGTATATAACAACAAACTCTTTAACTTATACAAAATGATCTCGTGAGCCGTAGAAAGCTCTCTTATAATTTATTCGTTGGCTTGGTTTATTTTTCCTCACGCCACACTTGAGTCTTGATGATATTTTGATTTGTATTATAAAGCACCCTAACTCCCACACTAAGTCTGATGAGGTTTTTATGGATCGATCATGATTTAAGCACGCCGATCAATTCGTTTGAAAGTCTTATTCGTTAAACATTTCATTCGATCAATTTTGTGATTCATTAGTTAGAGTCTAAACGCATCAGTATTAGATTTAATAGGATAAACTGATCTTTATTTATATAACAAAGGATTCGTTTACAATGAGAGTTTACCATATATGCTATTACAATGTCAAACGATCATAGTCAGTCTATCAAATCACCATTCATCATCACTTGACTTTGAGTTTTCACGGCTAAGTTAAGTTTTTCCCACAATCACCATCATTTCTGAAACCATCAACAACATAAACGATCTAATCGATAACTTAATGGGTTGGATTTTAGTGTATGCAACCATAAATGGATTCTTTCTAAGTTCAACTCGATTTCCCTTTATACTCCTTTGACTATATCATTCATCTAGACGAGTTGAGTAAGTATGGTTCACTGATCTGAATCAATATGACTAACCCAACGCCCATGATTCGAATAATACCATGTTTTATAGTATTTGTGTTTTGTTTCGTACTTTATGGATATCTAATTTTTCGATTTGATTTGCTTTAGAAAATTATGGATATCCAATTTTTCAGATATCCAAAAAATTTATAAATATTTGCAGATATTTACGAATGTCTTATCTACTTTGCTCAACACAAGTAAATCTAGAAAATATTATATAATTTTTTTAATAAAATGTATACATAATTTTAAAAAATAAAATAAATTAGTGAAATTGTGTGTTTTATAAATTTTTATAATTAATAAAATTTTCTTATAGAACGATTTTTTTAGAAAATTTGTAGTTTTATATAAATTTTTTATATTTTCTTAGTTTTGAGTAATTTTATAAATAAAATTTATAAGATTATATGTTAAGATAATAATTATATAAGATTATATATTTAAACTCTATATTTAACTATAAATATATATATCTACATGTATAAAAGTCGGAGCATATCGGATATTCATCTCTAATTTTTTTAGTATTTGTGATTTGATTCGTTTTTAACAGATATTGATTTTAAATATATTTTTTGATTCAAATACTTATGTATATCCAGATTTTTTGGATTGAGTGAAAAGGTAATTTTGAAACTGCCTAGGTGAAAGGTTCACTGTCTTTACATACATGACAGAGAAAAAAAAATCTATTTCTGACCCAAAAATTATTATAAATTCAAGGAATAACGCATTAGAAAAGTGTGATAAATTAAATTGGTCTGATGTGTGCCACTGGGATGATGCGGCAGGAAGGGCAAGTAGAGCGTAACTGAAACCACTTGTCGATGCAAAAAGCGTGGAACTCATGTCCGCATAGTGGCAACACTCGCACCACGTCACCTGCCACGTAATCTTCAAGACATATCACACATCTACATGACCTCATAATAACACATGATTCCCGCGACAATGTCAGTTTTGGGAGAGACTTCAAAATCTCCGTATTTAATGGTTTTAGTTTCTTCTTAATCCTACGGGGCCAGTAGTGTAATAGGACGAAGTAAAAGATCATCAAGATTAGGAGATAGAGTGGGAACGCATCTGTTGACTTCAAGAAATCAGCGATGCTTAGCTCAAGCAGCTTTGTTTCTACGGTGGCTGGAGAAACGGCCAAAGGAGAAGTCATGAGTGAGAGTTCTCCTCTAACAGGTTTGATCAAAGAATTATTAAGCTTTCATCAAGAAAAGATTGAAGTATATATTAATATACATATTTTGTATTTCTCTATGCCGACATTAATCTTTATTTGCATAATTTTTGTATAGGATCAGTTTAATTCCAAGACCAATCTAAAGAGGGAGATTTTATTCTAATCCTATTCTCTTAAGGGGAACTACCACTCATATTCGTATCATGCATAAAACACGCAATTTTTGTATTTAAAATTACGTATTTAAATCACATTATAACCACATTTTCTATTTTGTAATCTCTATCCTGAATCAATCTTTTTGAGTCCTTGTTCACGTAACTTTTTTTCTTAAACAAAAATTACTAATTAAATCATATAATATCTTGAATGTGTTTAATTAGTAGGAAACCAACACTAGTTTATTTTATTTTATTTTTTACACTTAAAAAATGTCAGATTCAAATATTATTATGAAAGTTTGCTTAAAATACTTTAAGTTGACTATCAATTTTCAATCATTCTAATTTTTTGAACAATCATCAATATTTACTTTGAAACTTTAGTCCCCTAGTGGTTAGTTACATCATATTTTAGATTTAACTCCAGGAAATTGCAACTCAGAGAATAAACACAAAGTAGCAACATATATTTCGGACTTCGGAGTAAAATTTACCAAAAAATTGCAAAAGGTAAAAGACAATAGAGAAATTCTTTTAGATAACCTTTTTTAGTTTGTTCTTCACAAAAATAGTTTTTAAGGAAGAAAATGATCAAAATAGTTTTTTTAGAAATTAATTTTTTATTAATATGTATGTATATCCTAGGGTTAACTAATTTAGACTTTAGGGTTTAGAATAAAGAGGTGGGTTTGGGGATAGGGTTTCAAATTTTTTTTAAAAAAATAAAATAATTGAAAATTTCAAAAAAAAAATACTATTTTGGTCATTTTATTTTTCTAGAACTATTTTTGTGACAAAAACTTAAAAAATACTATTTAAGAGAATTATCCCTGACAATATAGGTCGTTGTGGTTAAATATAATCAAATTCAAAAGGTTCTCTATCGTGGTTTGTTAATTTATAATTTTATGTAGAATTGTTTTAATACTCAAAGAAGAAGAAAAAATGTCCTCGTGGCCACCTACGTACCGGTTCCCCACTAACTCAATAGTAATATTCAATTATTATTTGTCTACTAGCAAGCAATCAGTGTACACTGCGATCTTTGTCGCTTACTACCACTCTTAATTTTCAGGTAATAATCAATTACAATTCGATACGATTTAAGAACAACCAAGCTAAGTTGTGTTTCTCATCCGGACAGAGCTCAAAGATCTTCCTACATGGGTTCTCTCGACTTGCCTCAAGCTTCATCATTCAAGGTTCTTTCTCTAATGTTTTTCTTTGATCAATGTAAAATATCAAAACCAATTAATCAACGAGATATATAATATAAGATTATGTTGTAATCAGGGAGGAAGTGAAACATTTCTCCGTGATGTGCTTGAAAATATACTGAAAACGTATTTGAGGAAGAATCCCATGGCAAAGACGGTATGGGAACTAGTTCAGTCGATGGACAACGAAAAGGTCTCTTACGATCACTTCTTCTTCAGGACATTCAAGGTACCAATAGTATGCAAAAATGCACTGCATGCTCAGTTCTGATCAACAAGCTTGTATTTTAGGCATCGATCGAGTTTGTGTTTTTTAGACATCAAAGTATATATATTAAGAATTTGAGGGCAAAATTTCAGGTTGAAGGTTATGGAATAGATTCTCTGTCGAGCTTTTTCATGGATTATGGATATAAAGTTGGAGGAAGACTTGATTTTCCTAAGAAGAATATACACGTTCTCTGGCTTTCTCCTCCGGAGATTCACGTCCCTGGTGATGGTCACGGTCTAGGCAACGGTCCTTTGCCAAGAATTGTTATAGCTGAGCTTCTTGTGGACGAACTAAGCCCTGATTCACAGGTATTAATGACAACAAACATAATGTTGTTATTATGAGTCTTCAACATATCTAATTCTTAAAATACTTTATAGTTAATGTTGGCATTTATCACAATTTATGGTTAATTAGGAGATAATAAAGAAGTATTTGAAACCAGAAGGTGGTAAGCAAGCCATTCTTTCAAGTACTTTGGGGTCTTTAATTTGGGAAAAGCCAACATCCGCCGACTTTAATCAACTTGCCAAGTATATATCTGACAACTTCCTAACCAATAATCATATAACTTTTAGTTAATACATTTGATAGTTAGAGCTGATCAAATTTTGAACTGTATGTATATGAATGGTAAAGAGAGAGTGAATATGGGGCATGGGCGCTTTTCCACGGCTACACACTGAACCATCTTGCTTTTGCGGTCCATCGACTTAAACATCGTTTCAGTGACATTAAATGTGTCAAAGAGTATTTCAAAGAGAAGGGATTCAAACTCAACAAAGACGGAGGAGATGTGCTCAAAGTTTTTCTTCACTTCTATTGAGATTTTTCATTTGAATGCTTCTGTTCTATAACCATTATTTAATTAGATGAAAACTTATTTCAGTGAGTGAAGATGGTCTACTGCTACAAGTGTCGTTAATGTCGGAGAAACATGAGGTTGAGTTTGCAGATGGGGTAACTGAAACCATCACGGCTTCATACATTGAGTTCGTTCAACGTCTAGTTCTTCCACAGTTCAAAGATGTGCCTCATGATGAGGTAAGAAGCGATTCACATTATGTGCATCTTACAATATTGTTAGAGATTTTTCATTTTTTCGTGTGATGCAGATCAAAGAATTTCATAGACGTGAGGGCCTCGAGCAAGCTAACGCCTACCACATAATGGAAAGCACCCGTTTCACAGCACAAGATTGAAACCAGCTGGCTTGTCTTGTGCTGGTCGTCACTATGTCAGTGTTGTGTATCTTTAGTTGTCCGTCTGCTATTTAGACATCTGCGTGGTAAATCTTTATGTTGTACTTCTCTTGTGAACTGACGGTAACTAATATCACGATGGTTATAGTTTCCAATGAATAAAATTTCAACCATGCCAACCCTATTTTTTATCTTACAAATTATTCAGGGGTTATAACTTTATTTTCAAGAACTTAGAATTATAAATCAGTGGAAATAAATGTAACGCACACTCCACAGTTATTTTTCTAGACCTGCTTATTTGCTCATAGAGGAAGTATGCCGTTCTTTTAAGATGACACTAGAGCAACTCCAATAGCACATATCCACCAAGTCTATTAACACTAAACAAATTAAAAAGAAATAAGAGAGAGAGTCAAAAATATCTTGCAGAAAAGGACTTTTTGATACTTTTCCCAATCCCTAATACCAACTGTTTATTTTATAATGGTTCAAGCTTAAGAAATATATTAAAATTTAATTTATTAATATAATTCTAATTAAATATTAATATTTTTGAATTAAAATATCTTAGATCTGATAAAACTAGAACAATACGGAAGGATAATATGCGTAAAGATGACACACACAAATAGAAACTTGATCTTTTATCGAAATCAGAGAAACGATCGATCCGGCAATTGAATCACACCTCTCCATACACATAGTTCATTCTATTTCATCCTGAATTTTTTTTATACAAAAAAATATGATTTCACATTTTGTCGAGAATCCTAAATAATTTCTCCTAACATGAATTAAACCTAGATGGTAAAAGTTACAGTCGCAACCTCTTTATCACTAGACCAACTCAACGTTGGTATCTTGAATTTAGCCTTAGTTCATGTAGACTAATTGGTGAAAATCTCGTCTCTTTTTAAAGTTAATTTATTCTTCTGTACAGTTTTAATTACTTAATAAAAACAAGAAAAACGAAAGCAGAAATCAGCTGCTCCCACAAATTAACATAACAGAAAATAGAAAAGAATAAAAAGGTAATAAATCAAGAAAAGGTGAAGGAGATGAGCTGAGAAACAAAAGACGCCAAGCGAAACAATTCCTTGGAGAGATCAATGACCATTGAACCACACCAAAACTCCCTATTTGAACAAAACAGCATATCCATTTCCTTTCGTATCATCCTGTCATTATGGTTATACACAAACAGTATATATATAGATGACTTCTGTTTTCTTTTAAAGCCTAACTCGTCCACGAGAATATCTATTGGGCTAGTGGCCATGTGGAGAATATTCTACTTACTTCAACATTTCATCTACTTTTTGAACGATGTTCCCATCATTTCTCTTCCATGGCTTCATATTATTCAACTCTATATTCTTGATCCGCTGTTCATATAGTCATATGCTGTCATTTATAGTACTACACACAAATTAAAGATCAAATTCAGTTGATTTAAAACATGTTACTACATTTTAACGATATATATACAATTCAAAAACAAATTTCAATATATCGTACAATAAATATGAAATCGACTTTTAAAAAATAATCAGTCCATAAGCACGTTTGGTTTCATTTTCATATTATTTTTTCAATTATACAGAATATGGAGTGAAATAAATCACTCCACTGAGTCTTATCTTGTAACTTATTTTTCAAATGGAAATTAAAGGCCTATCAATGTAATGAAACAACTTGACTCCCCACTGAATTTACTAAAATTTAAAAATAAAAACACATGAGTTTGTTTATAAAGTACTTTAGTGATTACGTTAAACCCACTGCTCGAGAGTAACGTACAATTCAAACCAAGTTAGCCATATAAATCACACTAGTAACCTGTAAAATGTTTCCCATCACATTAAACACGTTCGAAATAGATCGGATATCTCATTTTATTCGACCATACACGACTCTTTACGCATACACAAAATGAGGTAACAGAATTTGATGGATATCGATTGCAAAACATTGGTTGATTTGGTTAAAGCACTACAAGAAAGCTGAAGGATTCTGACGGAGATATTCGTCGAAATTTCGTCGAAAAATGACTATTCTGACTAAATCAGTCGTCGGTTTTATTTCATCGAAAAAAAAAATTCATCGAAATTTTACCAGATATTTCGCTCAAATTCGGAGAAATCTCGACGATCTAATTTCTAACAACATTTCGACAAATATCTGACGACGTTATTTATAATTTTTTGACAACAACAAATCGTCAGAATATTATTTTCACAACACCAAAATCATCGAAAATATAAGTTATGAAATTTTTTGACGAAACTTATTCTATCGAAAGTTTCTGACTAAAATGTTCATCAAAAATTTCCGAAGAAATATGTTGGTTGAAAATTTCCAAGGAAATTTATCCGTTGAAAATATCCAAGGAAAATGTGGTCAGAAACTTTCAACGAAAATTTTCGTTGGAATATTCTGACGGTTATGTTTCATCGAAAACTTTCGATTGATTTATATTTTGTCTGCAACTTCCAATTAATTTATATAATTTGTTTAATTATTACAATTTCTAAAATTATTGATAAATAAATTAGAATTACTAAAATTAAAAACATATATTATAAAAAATATAGAAAATAATTTTTACACAATGAAAAACAACAAGAAGTTTTTTATTTTTATTTTAAAAAAAAAAACTAAAACTCTGCAGGAGACATCCGCTTCATAATGGTCCTCAACTCCTCATTTGTCTTCCTATTTTCTTCCACAACCGCTTGTTGTTGGTCCGCTGCTGCTTTTTGTTGTGTCATTTCAGCAAGAATAGTGGCGTTTTGCATCTCCAAAGCTTCAATTTGGTTATTCTTGTCCTTTAATGCATGCATAATCACTGGATCGACATATGAAGCTTGTGAAGATGAAGGACATGATTAAGCTTGACGACCCAATTCGATCAAACGGCCTTTTTTCTTTGAAAGAGTCTAAAAAAAAAAATCACTTAATGAAAAGATAAATGAAATTAAAAATTTTTAAAAATTAAAATGTTAAATTTACCTCCTCTAAATTTCTTTTATGCGAGTTTGAGACAAATTGGTCGAAACCCGAAGAATCATCATCATAGATGATCTGGGAAGCCCGGATTTCTTCCACACGGTTTTACACTGACAATATGACCTCCCTCAGAACTGATGTATACGATACGTTACATCATTTGGGTGGCAAAACTACAGCTAGTCGCTTGATGAAATGTATCGGTATTGCTGATAAGGTGAATAATCGCGCGCGCAGATATATAAGGAATTATTAAAGCTGGTTAATACTGTATTTTATAAAGCCTACTCCAGAACATCACATTTGTTTGTTATGTTTACCAAGAAAAAACATCACATTTGTTAGCTTGTAGACTTAAAGCTCGCTAATGTTCTAGAAAGCCTACTCGATAACGAACGTCATAACTGTTAGCTTGTAGAACGCTTTAACCTTTGAATTTAAAGGAAAAAGGTATATTGGTTGAAGGCTTGAAGCCATCACTTTTTTACAATCTTTCTCAGTTGTCTCCATGCATTTACCGACTAAATATACATATATTTTTATGTTGTGATGGACCATATTATCACGAGACTACATGTGTTCTACCTTGTCCCTTGTCAGAGTTACTAGATCCAAATTTTAACAATGAAACCATGCATTGTTTATGTATATATGTCAAACTCAAACATTATTTCACTAGCTAGCACCTTCATCTTAAGTCCCTCAAGCTCCAAGAAAGCGGCAAATGAAAACTTATATAATTCAATAACTAATGTTGCCATTACGTAACTAATCCAATCCAATGTTCACTCCACCATGCTCCGATATTCAAATATTAAGGTGGTTTAATTCAGATTTGCATCCAGATAACTAAAATCAAGTATTTTGAATAAGTTTTAACCGAAGCCTTAACCAAAACTATTCGTACAAAAAAAATAAAAAGATTTTTATTTTTATTTGCTGAATTCAGAAAATAGCATAATCCAAACAAAAAAGAAAAAGGACAGCACTACACTATTATGTGAATAAACAAAAGCAAGGTAATACTTTATTACACCACTGGACATTCACAGTTTTCACGAAACAAAACCAAAAGAATCTGATGTAGACGGAAAACAAAAGAATGGGTCACTTTTAAAATTTCCTTATTTTCGTCAAATGTAGTACACAGGTATTGTTTGTGCCACATAAGGAAATATTGTACCCACTTGCATATAAATAGACAACAAAGGTGTTTAGAGAGCATCTCATGTCCAACTTGCGAACTCATGCACACTAGGATCCGTTTTTTTCTTTTCTTTTTGAGGTTAATCATCACTATTACATAGAGTTATGTTACATAATGGTGGTTGTATAACATGTTTATATCACTATGTTTTTGTTTGTCATACTTTTTTCTCCAGTATTTCCCCTAATATAAAGAGTAACTTTTTTATTAAATGTAACATTGGGTTGTTTTTTTCTTTGCTAAGAAGGCCTCTGGATTGGAAAAAAATGTTAGTCAATAGCCATGTTTGAACTCAGTTAATTATAAACCACAAACAAAATCCCTCTTATGGCAAAACAGCACCTTTGTCTCACTCTCCCTACCAAACACTGAAACAAGCAAAGGAATCGTTTTTTCTTTCTTGTAACTTTTGTTTTTCGCAATTTCATAATTTAATTCCTTTATAAAAAGTGACTCTTAAGAGTCTCAATATTTACAGCAATAGACTCAGCATTTTCATTCACAACATTCACCAATGGAAAACTCAAACACTGATTCAGAAGTCTTCTCTTGGTTTCAGAACCAGAACCAAAGCCATTGCCTTAAGCTTCCTTCTTCCTACTTTCCTCTGACCTCTCACTCTGCTCTTTATGGTATTAATCTATTCCACCGTTCTTGATTTTGATTTTGTGGGTTTTCACAAATGCATCATTTAAAAAAAAAAAATTTGACCTTTGACGAATCTTCATTATCCACTTGAGATTTTAAGAAGTTTGAACAATAAAAGTGAAACTTTGAACAACTTCATGTGACATAGATCATTCTCTTCTCAATTTTCGTGTCATTATGATTGTGGTCACACATTCTTCTTCCTAATCCAGGATCTAGCTCAATGAGCAACACTGAGACTAACACTGTGGACGAAGACGACGTCTATGAGAGCAACAAGATGCGTGAGACAACCAAGAAACGGAAGCTGACACCAATCCAATTGCGTTTACTAGAAGAGAGTTTCGAACAAGAGAAACTGATGGATAAACATTGTTAGCTTGTGTTTTAGTCTTTGTGTCTAGTTTACGTTAACTTTCTAGTTTGAATTGGTCTTACCAAGTTTTTAGGAGTCATGTGTAGTTGGCCTAGATCGTGAGTCAGTTTCCTATTTTTCAGCTTTCTTATTGTAAAGCCTTATATGGCTAAACTTCTTTATCGTTTTCTATTAAGCAGATTTCAGACTTCTCTTATCTTCCTCTATACTCTGTTTTTAGTTTAACAAGTGGTATCAGAGCCATTGAAGTAAAAAGGAGAGATGAGTGAGAAGGATTCGTTGATCATACCGAGATTCGATGGAGACTACGAGCATTGGGCAATGCTCATGGAGAATCTGCTAAGATCCAAGGAGTGGTGGGGTCTTATTGAGACAGGAATCCCACAAGTTGACGGAAACGTGATCCTAACCGAACCACAAAGAACAGAATTGGCGGAGAAGAAGGTTACAGATCACAAGGTGAAGAACTACCTGTTCGCTTCTATTGATAAAACGATTCTCAAAACAATTCTGAAGAAGGAGACATCAAAAGAACTTTGGGAGTCAATGAAGAGGAAGTATCAAGGAAATGAAAGGGTTAAGAGTGCTCAATTGCAAAGGCTGCGTAGAGAATTTGAGATTCTTGAGATGAAGAATGGTGAGACTGTCACAGAGTACTTTGCCAGAGTAATGGAGGTCGCAAACAACATGCGAAATCTGGGTGAAGACATACCTGATCCGAAGGTAGTGGAGAAGATTCTGAGAACCCTTGAAGAAAAGTTTACATACATTGTCTGTGCCATAGAAGAATCGAATGATATCAAGGAACTCACGGTAGATGGATTGCAAAGTTCCCTGATGGTTCATGAGCAAAATCTGAAGAGACATGTGGGAGAAGAACATGTTTTAAAAGTGGAGGGTCAATGGAAGCCGAGTATGGACAGAGGAAGAGGAAGCTATTCAAACCGAGGAAGGGGACGAGGTAACTATGTAGGAAGAGGACGTGGTTCCTTTGACAAATCAATGGTGGAATGCTACAAATGCCACAAGAAAGGACACTACAAGTCAGAGTGTCCCGAGTGGGAAAAGGAAGCTAACTATGCAGAGATGGAGGAAGATGTTCTTCTCATGGCACATATAGATGAAATTGCTGATGATCTGAAACACAACTGGTTTCTCGACTCAGGTTGTAGTAACCATATGTGTGGAGAAAGAGAATGGTTCACAGAGAAATTCGATAACACTTTCAGACAAAGTGTAAAGCTTGGAGATGATCGCAGGATGCTGGTACAAGGAAGAGGAAGCCTGCGACTGGAAATAAACGGAATAGTTCAAGAGATTACCTCTGTCTACTACGTGCCAGGACTGAAGAACAACTTGTTCAGCGTAGGTCAGCTGCAGGAAAAGGGCTTGCGAGTACTCATAGAAGATAATGTGTGTGAAATCTGGCACAAGAAACAGAAGAGAATGCTCATGCACTCGATGATGTCAAAGAACCGGATGTTCATTATTCAGGCCAGGATAAGGAAAAACAGAGAAGTGGGAGACGAGAACAAATGCCTGCAAGTAACTGAGAGTAGAGAGGAGCTATGGCACCAGAGGTATGGACACCTCAGCCACAGGGGTTTAAAAGTGCTAGCAGAGAAAAAGATGGTACTGGGATTACCAAGCATTCATCACCTTGATGATGAGAAGGTGTGTGATGTGTGTATGAAGGGAAAGCAAATCCGTCAAAACATACCCAAGAAAAGCGAATGGAAGTCTTCTGAGAAGCTGCAACTGGTGCACAGTGACATATGTGGACCTATTACTCCAACTTCAGAGAGTGGGAAGAGATACATCATCAATTTTATTGATGATTTCAGCCGTAAGTGTTGGACTTATGGTATGTCTGAAAAATCAGAGGCACTGAAGTTCTTCAAGGAGTTTAAGGCTGTAGTTGAAAGAGAGTCAGGACAAGCTCTAGTGTGTTTGAGAACAGACAGAGGAGGGGAATACAATTCTACACAATTTGTTGAGTACTGTAAGGAGAGAGGTATAAAGAGACAGTTAACTGCAGCATACACGCCACAGCAAAACGGGATTGCTGAAAGAAAGAATAGGAGCATTATGAATATGACGCGTTGTATGTTACTTGAGAAGGCAGTTCCAAGAAAGTTCTGGCCTGAAGCTGTCATGTATGCAGTGCACATACTGAATAGGAGCCCAGCTGCAGCAGTAGAAGAAATAACACCAGAAGAGAAGTGGAGTCAACACAAGCCAACAGTTGAACACTTAAGGATATTTGGATGTGTTGCTTTCGCTTTGGTTCCATACGAGAGAAGAATAAAACTTGATGAGAAGAGTGTGAAGTGCGTGATGATGGGTCTGAGCAAAGAATCTAAGGCGTACCGCCTTTACAATCCAGAAACAAAGAAGATTCTTATCAGTAGAGACGTTCAGTTTGATGAGAGCAGAGGCTGGGAATGGGAAGGAGAAGGTCAGAATGAAGAATTAACCTGGAAGGAGCTGGTGGTAGAATCAGAGAAGAGACGTGATGATGAGACACTGCCTGAGGAAGCTCAAGACGTTGATGGGGGAGGAGAACCTGAAGAAGAAGCGAATATAGAGGAGGAGAATGCAGAAGAAAGCGAAGGAGAAGAAGTTCATCAAGTACCTACAAGAGGTAGAGGGGAAAGAAACAGACAAGCACCAGTGTGGATGCGAGATTATGTTGCAGGAAATGCAAGGTTTGTAATTACAGAAGATGAAGAAGACCTTGTTGCTATGTTTATTGCCGCAGAAGACCCCAACTGCTTTGAAGAAGCAGTGCAACAAGACGTATGGAGACAAGCAATGGAAGCTGAGATAACTTCAATAGAGGAGAATCAAACATGGGAGCTGGTGGATTTGCCGATTGAAGCCAAAGTAATTGGAGTGAAATGGGTGTTCAAAACAAAGTTCAATGAGAAAGGTGAGATTGACAAATACAAGGCAAGGTTAGTGGCTAAGGGTTATCATCAGAAATATGGTGTAGACTTTCATGAAGTCTTTGCACCAGTAGCTAGATGGGATACAATCAGGATGATGCTGGCGTTAGCTGCAGAGAAAGGCTGGAAGGTGTTTCAGTTGGATGTAAAGAGTGCTTTTCTACATGGTGAATTGAATGAGGATGTATATGTGGAGCAACCAAAGGGTTTTGAAGTGAGGGAAGAGAGCAACAAAGTGTACAAGCTTAAGAAAGCTCTATATGGACTCAAACAAGCTCCTAGAGCTTGGTACTCAAGAATTGAAGGTTACTTCGCGAAGGAGGGTTTCGAAAAATGCTACTGCGAGCACACCTTGTTCCTCAAGAGAGAAGAAGACAACATTTTGATAATAAGCTTGTATGTGGATGATTTGATCTATACAGGGAACTCGGTGACAATGTTGGAAAAGTTCAAGAAGTCAATGATGAATGAATTCTCTATGACTGATCTTGGAGGAATGAAGTATTTCTTGGGAGTTGAAGTTATCCAAGGAGAGCAGGGAATATTCATAAACCAGCAGAAGTATGCAGAGGAGATCTTGAAGAGGTATGGAATGGAAAGTTGCAACTCAGTGAGGAATCCGATTGTTCCAGGTCACAAGCTAACGAAGGCAGGAGCAGGCGAGAATGTTGACCCAACAACCTTCAAACAGCTGGTTGGAAGCTTGAGGTATCTCACTGTTACACGCCCTGATCTTATCTACTCAGTGAATCTGGTCAGTAGGTACATGGAACAACCGAATGAGCAGCATATGCTGGCAGCAAAGAGGATCCTAAGGTATGTACGGGGAACAACCGAGCTTGGTATACAGTACAGAAAGGAAGGAGAGAAGAAACTTGTTGGGTTTGTGGACAGTGATTACGCTGGTGACAGTGATGATCGCAAGAGTACGTCTGGTTACGTTTTCATGCTTGGAGGAGGAGCTGTCTCATGGGCATCAAAAAAACAACCCATTGTAACTCTGTCCACAACAGAGGCTGAGTTTGTTGCAGCTGCATTTGGAGCTTGTCAGGCTGTTTGGTTGAGAAATGTACTAGAAGAAATGGGGTCAAGTCAAGGTGATGGTACTGTTCTGTTCTGCGATAACAGCTCCACCATCAAGCTATCGAAGAACCTGGTACTACACGGAAGAAGCAAACACATACATGTAAGGTTTCATTTCTTGCGTGAGCTGGTGAATGATGGAGTGATAGAACTGAACTACTGTGCAACTCAAGATCAAGTATCAGATGTCATGACCAAGGCCGTTAAGCTCGACGTGTTTGAGAAACTCAGAGAAAGGATGGGAATGAGCAGCAAAGAGGAGTAAACTGGAAGAAGGCGTTCCAGTTTAGGGGAAGGATTGATGGATAAACATTGTTAGCTTGTGTTTTAGTCTTTGTGTCTAGTTTACGTTAACTTTCTAGTTTGAATTGGTCTTACCAAGTTTTTAGGAGTCATGTGTAGTTGGCCTAGATCGTGAGTCAGTTTCCTATTTTTCAGCTTTCTTATTGTAAAGCCTTATATGGCTAAACTTCTTTATCGTTTTCTATTAAGCAGATTTCAGACTTCTCTTATCTTCCTCTATACTCTGTTTTTAGTTTAACAGAAACGACTCGAACCAGACAGGAAACTCTGGCTGGCCGAGAAGCTAAGTTTGCAGCCGAGCCAAGTCGCTATATGGTTCCAAAACAGAAGAGCTAGGTTCAAGACTAGACAGCTAGAGCTCGACTGCGACTCTCTTAAGGCTAGCTATGCCAATCTCAAGACTGATAGGGACATTCTCTTTCGACAAAACCAAGCTCTCAAGAACAAGGTACACATT
This sequence comes from Sinapis alba, assembly GCA_012274485.2. Classification (NCBI taxonomy): domain Eukaryota; kingdom Viridiplantae; phylum Streptophyta; class Magnoliopsida; order Brassicales; family Brassicaceae; genus Sinapis; species Sinapis alba. The sequence goes on from MU106563.1 coordinate 71,514, forward strand.
TATTCTTAAAATGCCAAAATTAGCAAAAAAGACTATGTTCAACATTTTGATGAAACATTCAAACAGGTTGCTCTTCTCAAAGAGGAGCTGAAAATACAAGAGAAACTCGAAGCTGAGTCTATGGAAACAGAGAAGCTTGGGGAAGAAGGAAGCTCGGTGAAAAGCGACAATACGCAGTACAGTGAAGAAGAAGAAGTGTTGGGAAATAATCATTACAGTTTCCCGGAGCTTGCAGCTCTCGGATTCTACTATGACCCAACTTTGAGTGCTTCAAATCTAGGGTTGTGAGCTTTGTGACACTGTACCGTGTGGCCCAAGATAATAACTTAATCTATTTCCTTCTTTTTCTTAGGGTTTTTGATGATATTCATGGGAAAATATTTTCATGGATGGTCAATAAAAATCTTATATTAAACGTACGTTATGTTAAAGTAGTTACGACCTTTCATAAATCTCGACCGACAAAACCATATTTTCCAATGACTTGAGAATCCAAAGGTTTGTGTTTTTCAAATGATGTGATCATTCAGCTATCCAAATTTGTATACATTATGGTTGATAATATGTTATATGCTACATTTTCAATTAATCAATGATTGAAATGTATAAAGAAGAATTGATTCATCATTTGAAAAGGACTAGCATTAAAATGGCCACGTGTGCGGATCAAATGTCTCAGATCCAGATATTTCCACCACCACGTCTTTGTAGGACCATGTAATACATACAAACACATAGATTGCAATTGGTAACCATGTTTTAGGAAAGAAAAAAAATACGAAGAATTTTTTGTTCCTCAAATTTTTAAGAAATTTAAGTTAAATTTTTGATCAGGTTATTTTAGGCGATCCTCAGTTTAAGTTAATTTTCCTTTCTAATTTTTATGAGAAATAAAATGAACAAAAAAATTTATTTGTTTTATTTATTCAATTTCTTAAATGATTTTTTATTTTGTTCATTTTTTTCATTTATCTCATGATCAACAATTAAAGCCATAGATTTTCATTGCATTAATAATAATAGTTCAAGACTCGTATTTAGGTCAGACAAGCGACACGAGGCGAAATATGATTGGGGTATTATCAAGCATTAGATTTTTGTAGGGTCCACCGTTCTGTCTTGTCTCTCTTCTCAGTTCTCACACATGTGGACAGTGAAGGCTGAACACTTCAGATCAGAGTGGAGTTACTATGTGGGCCTTGACCCGATGATAAGCCCATTCATCACAAGCCCAGACCTCCTAATTAACTTTAATCAAAAAACTACGTCGTTTAGTAACTGTTAAGTTATAAGCGACAAGGCGGGGAGGTCTGCGACAAGGCGGGGAGGTCTGCGACACGGTGGTGAAATGTCCCAAGACGGTGTAACTCCGGCCGATGAAGAAGAACAAGTATGGAGCTGGGGGGCAGGAACAGACGGCCAACTAGGGACTGCCAAGCTGCAAGACGAGCATCTCCCGCAGCTTCTTTCACTGACGTCACTTGCTTCCATATCGATGCTCGCCTGTGGCGGCGCTCACGTCATCGCCTTGACTTCTGGTCACCCTCCAAATCTCCGATTAACGTTTGACTACGTTATGGTCTGATAATCTGACCCAACATATAAAGTATGTTCCTTTTATTTGCAGGTGGTGGTAAGGTGTTGACATGGGGAAGGGGAAACTCTGGCCAATTAGGACATGGGGACATCCTCGACTCTTCTTTGCCTAAACCAGTATCTTTCTTCGACGACTATGTTGTAACTCAAGCCTCAGCTGGATGGAGTCACTCTGGTTTTGTTTCAGGTTAACATAAATGAAGGTTTGTAATTTGCTTTGGAGACAAAGAGATTGATCTCCCTTTTTGTGTTCTGTATACAGAGTCTGGTTGCCTTTTTACATGTGGCAATGGCTCATTTGGTCAGCTTGGTCATGGTGATAACATGTCACTTTGCTCTCCAACTAAAGTCTCTTACTTTGTGGATAAGAGTGTTAAAATGGTAGCTTGTGGTATGCGCCACTCACTTGTCTTGTTCAGAGGTAAAAAATCTGATACATCATTCACCGGTTGGCCAGAGAAAAAGTGTTTTGATTTAGCTTGTCTTCTTCAGGGAATCAAGTGTGCGGATTCGGTTCTGGAAAGCGCGGACAGCTAGGTGTTTCATCACAGAAAACAAAGTCAGTAGTAAATCTTCCATGTCTTGTCTCTGGATTAGAAGATGTTGAGGTTGTTCGTATAGCAGCTAACGGAGACCATAGTGCAGCTATATCTGGTTAACTCTTTTATGTCTCTCATGTTCAGTTTCTTTTATTTCTCCGAACATGTGTCTGTTTTTTGTTAAACTCGTGCTTGACCAGCTAATGGACAGATGTTCAGTTGGGGAAGAGGATTCTGCGGCAGCCCTGATGTTCAAACCCCTCAGTGTTTGTCTTCATCCCAATCTTTCAGAGAAGTTGCTTTAGGATGGAATCATGCTTTATTACTAACCGGTAATTTCCGTGTAAATGCATCAATTACCTTCTGTTAGCTAGCTCATTGAACTCATTCCTCTGTTCATGGGATTGTTGAACAGCTGATGGCCAAGTTTTCAAGCTTGGTAACACCCTTAATAAACAATCCGAGAAGCAACAAGATCCGTCTGAACCACCTCTCTTGGAGAAAGTTCCAGGCTTTGATGGGGTTAAAGTTCTGCAAATTGCAGCAGGGGCAGAGCATTCTGCTGCTGTAACAGGTAAATGAAGGGAGGGGGAGGGCGATTCATCTCTTTGTTCTTCAGACTTGTTGAGATGTTAACAAACAAACCTTGTGAATATGCCTTGCAGAGAGTAGAGAAGTTCAGACATGGGGATGGGGAGAACATGGTCAGCTAGGTCTTGGAAACACCAATGATCAGAACAATCCTCAACTCATGAGCCTAGCAAGTAATAGTATAGACCAGCAGACGAAAGATACCAAAGTATACTGCGGAAGTGGATTTACCTATGTTGTAAGGCGAATACAACAGCTTTCCTCTTCATCATAGCCTATGATGTAACGAGTGTACCATTGTACAATGTGAGAAAGTCAATTTGTTTGCATTATTATCGTCAGATGAACGTAGTGATTGTATCAGTACAATAATGGAAAATTTGAGATATACAGATTTTTTTTTCTTGTTTTCTCAAAGCCTAGCTCTACTGCTTTCCTTGACTACCTTACTCTACATGAAAGTGAAATTCCAAAAGAAACTAAAACCCTACTGATTCAGCTCATGCTCCATAGATGGTGGGATTAGCTCTAAAACGTTGTTGCCTATGGCCTCACGAGATGTTGAGCAGATTGTTTTCATATCCATCACAAGTAACAATGGGTCGAAGCGGGTCCACTTTCCACTGGCCATCAACTATGAACTTTATCTGTGAAGAAAATGTAGCGAGGCTAAGATTTTGGTTTGTGGCTCATAAACAGGTAACATAGTAGATACAGATACTGTGTTGATTGAATGATCTAACCTGGTATTTTCCAGGATATAGCTTCAGCGATAAAGAGAAGACTCCGTTCTGTGCTTTCCTCATTTTCCTCTGCTTCCAAAATCATTAAAAAATTAAGTAAATGTGAAGCACTTTGATTAATCTGTTATCCATATGAACTGACCTGGGTTGACCATCCGTCAAATGAACCCGTTAGCAGAACTTCTGAGGCTGAGTTAGGCCATACTATGGATGCAGTCCGGAGTAACCGAAAAGCTCTTCTAGCATGATCTATTTTTCTCTGTTTCTCCCGTACAATCCTTTGTGCATCTCTAGAAGAGAAAGAAGCTAACCAATGTGAGAGACAATAGCATAAGCTTCCTCTTTTTTCACATAAAGTAATGAGCATAACATACACTATAGCCATAGCCATCTTTCCTTCAAGAACAGCTAGCTTTGCCCTTGTAGACCGTAGCTTGTTCTGGGCATATATGATTTCATTCTCTTTGAACTCCCAATCATCATTGAGGTTCTCCAAGTTTCCGGAATTTGTCTCACTATCCTAGATAAAATCATACACCAAAACTAAGCCAAAAGTTAATCATTTATAGAATCGCTACTATTTTGATCAGTCAAAGAGAGCAATGATTCTAGGTCCCATCCGTTCAAACATACGACGAAAAAGAAAACATACGTTACCTTTCTTGCCACAACTTCATCAGGATGAGACCTAAGGGATTGAAGAACAGAGGAAAGTTCTGACTGGAGATTCTGAAGACGGCTTTTGATATGAGTTGTATTTATATCTTCGGAGTAAGATGCAGTGTTATCTTTTCCACCAGAACCCATATTTGTAACATCCTTCTTCACACCAATTAAAGCACTGGAAGAAATTTCAGCAGCTGTACAAATGTTTATGGCTTTAGATCTTTGTTTTCTATCTAGTATTTCTTTGTACGGAAGAAGACAGAAGTCACTGCCATACCTTCAAAATCTTCATCAGTAAATCCAGCTCTCCTCATACTCCATGTTCTCCACGTTTCTGATGTAGACGATTCGTTTAAGCCTATGTTTCCTGAAACTGACTGGGATTCTTGATACCTACTTTGTCCATATTCACCTGAACTTCTACTACCGTCAACTTCTTGGATTTCACTAGCTGTCTTTTGTAAAAGAGAAAAGGTAGGCAACACCTCAGGGCGAAAACAGTTTTATTCATCATGATTATATGTGTACATTGAACACAATAATAGACAAAATAACATACCACAATCATTGAACTCCGAGGAACTGAACCATTCGTGGAAACATCATTCATGGCACCACTGATTTCTCCTTTCCCACTCAAGTTAATCCCAAGACTCAAATTCCTTTCTTTCTCCAACCTAGTCAATATGCCTTCAATCCCACCAACTACCTCTCTGAAAGAACATAAGCTTTTGTTTTAACTAACATTCTCAAAGGCACAGAACAAGAACTAGATAATGTAAATATAGAGGACTCACTCTCTTGAAGATGAAGGATTTGAGGAAAGGTCAAAAGCTCCATCGTAAGATTTAACATTATGAAGCACGACCTCCTCGTGTTTTCCTTCTTCCTCCTCTTCTTGTTGTTCATCCAAGTCCCATCCCATGGAAAGCCATCCACCTTGGTTTACGATTCTCTCCACAAGATCAAATCTTTCGGACCTGATCAAATCCTTCTTGCTCGGAAACATGCCAGGTTTATCAGAATTCTTCATGAACTCCAAAATCTCCGTTTCGAGATCTTTATCGCTATCCCATCCCAAATCTTGTTTATTATTGCACATCCTCAGAACCCCACTACGCCTAAAGCAACAACCTTTCTTCCTCAGCTTGACCTCAAGAAACCATTGAACAGGCCCACAACTTTTCCTATCAGCAGCTAAAAGACTAAAAGAATTGGAATTGAAGGTAGAGAAAGAAGAAAGAGGCAAAAGGGTATCGGAATCAATCAGCGAAATCCGTGGAGCAAAAGATGAAATGGGGCCTGAGTTGAGAGAGACCATCTTTGAAGCATTTCGTCGAACACTTTCTGTGCGCTTCTCTATCAAGCGTTCCTCATATCTGAAACAGGTGGGTGAATTAGCTTTTGCCAATTATCTATGTTTCTATTAAGGAAACTCTCTTCAGAGAAAGAAGAAAGTAGTAAGAAGTCATGTGACCACCCACCGCACAAAAACCAAAGCTTTTCAATCTGAAAAACATTAAAGGAGTATGCTTTATTCGGACGTTAATCAAATTCCAAAGATCAAGTTGAGGTAAGTTTCATTAGATTCTCAATTTGTTTATTTGTTACGGGTTGTTTCAGATATTTGGGATACCACTTTTAAAGCAAGTGGCTTTTTAAGAAAAGGGGCGAAAACTCTGTTTCATCCAAAGACTTTCATCGACCATGATGAGCTCATGTCGCAGTCTATGTTTATGCTGTTTGTATGAATATGTAAAGCTATATTCTGACTATCAGAAATGACTCCCATGGTGAGAGAAAGGGATCATATTGATAATGGCCACAAAAGAAAGAAAAAAAACAGAAGTTCATACATAATAAAAGAGCCATTGACAAAAGTTCCAAACCCGAACAAGGACACAAAAGCCAGTAAGGGAGAAAAGCTAAGACGCAACAGTTACGTTTGAGTCTTGGTTGTTGCTGTATGAATGGCCAGTTCCTCCTCCTCCACCACCACCACCACGTCCCCTTCCTCTGTTGTTGTAGTAGCTCCTTTGATAACCGTTTCCACCGGAATTTTCATAAGATTCATACCGTCCATTCGAGTAGCTGCCGCCACCACCACCACCTCGACCTCCCCGAGCATTGGAATGGCCTCTTCGAGCACCTCTATGACCTCTCTGGTTCTGGTGGGTTCCACGTGGCACATACTGTTGTTGCTGATAATCTCTCTTTGACCTCCCTCCTTCCACCTGAGTATAGCCTTGTTCCTGGTGTTCTTGGACCACCTCTCCTTCAGTCACTGACTCATCCTTCAACCCCAAAAAGGAAGAAAATTCATCAGATAAAAGAGTATTGAGCAAGCGATTTATAAAGATGCTTTTAGAGCTCCACATTTCATTGGAATACCTTTGGTTGCTCAGATTGATCGTTTACAGTAGATTCTTGTTCTTTAAAGTTTGATGCGTCTTCTTCCTGCAAACAGAAGAACATTAATGTCACAATAGAATTACTCAAGAGAACTCAAGCGAAGGATGTATATTGTCACGGTTATTAATCACTACTACTCACATAAATAAACCAGAATATATTAAAAACAACAAAAAAACCATAAGAAGAATGTAAAAAATCAACTTAAGAATGTACTTCTCTATCCTCTAAACAGCTCAGCTTACTAAAGATCTCATATCACATCTTACTCTTCTGTTGAATCACAGCACAAGCCTAGACAAACTAGGACTCCTACACAAAAGAAACTCGATCTCACCCCAACTGAAGAGAGGATACCACTACTCTCCTCCTTGAGATCAAATTAGAGCTTAACAACTCACAATAGAAAGAACTAATAATAAGTAGCTTAGCTCTAAACAGAATGTGTGACGAAACAACAATGCAGAGCCTAAAACAAAGTCACACAAACAAACAAAGAGAGTTTCAGATAATCAATCAAACCATTGAGAGTTACCACTCCAAAACGAATCCTAAGAAGGAAAAAGAAAGTGAGTAACCTTTTGCTCATTGTCACCAGCGACTGGGAAAGCACCGTAGTTACCACCAGATGCAGCCGCTGCTTCAACGGGAGCAACCATCTCCGGCGTAATAGTAAAGTAATTAGAACCCATAATCTTTTTCAACTTCTCTCTCAACCCAGCATCTGAAAACACACAAATCCCAATTAGTAAAACCAAATACCAAAACAAAAGCATGTAAAAGAAACAAACTTTCGGATTTTCTTACATGACACATTGCAGTTGGAAGCAATCGGCTGGTCCGAATTAGCCAACCAAAGCTTAGCATGCTCGACGCAACGCTCCAAAGCGTTCTTGTGAGATAAGAACGAATCAGCAGGCCTAGAAACCATCATACTCCACAGCTCCGAAATCAAATCCAGATCCTTATCACAAAGCAGATCCGTAGACTCATCCGTAACCGTATCGTAAACCAAACAACAACCTCTCTCGTGATTTCTCGTCAACATAATCGAAGCCAACTCGTTCTGCGACTTAACGTCAAAGAGAGAGCCAAAGTACAAAAGATTCACCAAATCCTCCAACTTCTCTTCCTCCTCGGGAGCGTCAGCTACTTTCTCCACGACTTCGTTTTGTTCCGAGGGAGCTTGCGGGTGGTGGTGAGTAGTGGCGAGGGTGATTTCTTCAGAGACGGCGGCGGAGAGAGGAGCGCGGAGCTTATCGAGCTCTTCGATGAGGATGAGGACGGATGGTTTCGCGCGGAGGACTTCTTGTTGCTCCTTGTTTAGGGTTTTCCCTTGAGAGATTGATTCTTCCATTTGAGTGATTCGGTTGAGTTTCTTGCGGAGGGCGCGAAGGCGTTTGTTGATGAGTCCCATCACTGGTCCTTCACCGGCGTCTGAGGAGGCTGTTGCAGTAGCGGTAGGAGCCATGGTGTAGAGATCGGTTTAACCGGATGAGAAAATGACCACCGTTGATCAGCGGCGGTGAAGAAATGGGAGAGAAGAGGGAGGATGATTAGGGTTTTTTAAAGAGATGGGGGGATAAGTTGAAGCGTCTGCTATATGTGTGTTCTTAAATATATTTCGATAACTGATTAAAGGATAATATCCAGGAAAATAGTATATCAACCGAAATTACTCCTTAATTTCTAGATTAAACGACTCCCTTAGATTTGTGAGATTTCTCTAAACTGTTTTATTCGCGGATTAGATTTTTAAAAGAATAGTTACTCCATCTATTTCAAATTATTTGTTATTACAGGATAGGAGTAAATTTTTTGTTTTAATCTGTTTGGATAAACCTAGACAACTAGTATAAAATGGATGGAGTATTTATTAATTTAGGAGGTTCTTGGAAATAACATACGAAAGTTATAAAATTATTTTCTTACAGATGAAGATACACTTTCTTTTCCTCTTTTTCTTCTTTTATTTTAGAGTATTTAAATCAACTCTGTATATCAGAAAAAAAAAATTTGGTTGAAGTAAGGAAAAAAATGCATAGTGGATAATGGTTATTAGCATTTTTGAATGCTTCTCCAGCTTTCAACTCTTATCAATCCACTATATATATGACGTGCAACTGTAAAAAAATGCGGACTGATGCTGAAACATTTGCATACAATCGGCCTTTAGTGCCTTTACAAAGATGCATAGTGGATACGGTCATTAGTATTCGATTTGTTTTTATTGTGCAATCTAATTTTTAAGGTTAGTGATGATAGCATATGAATTCATGGGTGTACATTTGTGTTTCTTTCGAGTCTATGTGTTGGAGTTGTTGTACGAATCAATGGAGTCTAATTTACTAAGATACTCGTTTTCATTTACCAGTAAGTATATGTATACATGAAAAAATAAAACAATACTACTCGTTCATGTCGTATGCATGCTCACACAAAATTAACTCCTAAATTCCAAATGCTCGTTTACACAAAAAGAAATCGTTTATTTACAACAACAACAACAAAAACGAACAACTTGGTCTATATCGCCAAAAAAAGAATGTATAAGCATTTTTTTCTATTATCAAAACTCTTTACTATATTTTTACATATCAACTCTTACTAAAGAGTAAGTAATGCTCAAGCGCGACGCCTTTTATCTCCATTGCCACGAGTCTTGTAACCATCTACTAACTCTTATCATCTTGTATACTTTTTTTATAAAGTTCATATCATAATGCTTCACCAAACACTCACCACACAAGAAGACAATCACCGCTCGATTATTTCGTTTGCAATGTCTAGAGGCTAGCAGTGGAGGGTACCAAAATGACATGCAACGTTCCATTGTTAGGAGGAAGTTGCAAACGAAGAGGAAACAGCTTGCCGTTTAAGGGACTACGAGTGCACACCACAGCATCCTCTATGCACGTTTCTTCTCGCAGCGTCTGAGTCAGCTCCGCCACGCTGTTTCCTTTAAACGTGAAAGCATATCCAACGGTTGTTTCATCCTCCACGTGTCCTTCATCGTCAGCGACGTGGTAGTATATCCTCCTCCCATCCGATTTCGGTGGAGACACAACCGACTGGTCAAAAATTAAAGTTCGTGTCACGACGGTAATTTTAAACAAAATATGAGGGTATTTTAGTAATTATCAAAAGTACTCACATCTTGTTCGGATCTCTCTGAAAGAGAAGACGGAGTCTTCGATGGCCTCCTCCTATGCGGCGGAGGCGAAGGCGGAGTCTTCGGCGACGGAATAAACTCAGTCTCCGCCGTGACTTGAGGATTAACCAAGATCTCAACAACATCAACCTCCCACGAGATTGAGTCCTGAGTAGCCGACAAATGAGGATTATCATGCGTGACGGAGTTTCTCCACGGCGGAAGACCACCGTTACCTCGTAGATAGTTACCGTACCTCGTCCTGAGCTTGATTTTTGATCCTTCTCTAACCGGTTCCCACTCAACCGACGAGTCGAGTCGACTCGGTTTTAGCTGAATCACTTTCTTCCCCGTAGCACCGAGCAAGAACCGTTCGTTCGAAGCGGTTAGGTACTTACCGTAACAGCTTTTGAGACGGATTACGTGGTACGAATCGCGAACCGGTTCGACGGTCCATCGAGCGTTTTTGGTTGAACCGTTTCGGTTTTGAGTGACGGTTTCTTCGTCGTCGTCTGCGGATAGATACTTGTTGTGGCTGTTACGCATTCGAATGGCTTTAGCTTTCTGGAAAAACTCCATTGCTGAGACTGTTTCGTTTGGGTTGAAGGTACTCGTCTTCTCCTTTGGGTTGAAGCTATTTGTTTTCTGTATAGAAGAAAAGCAAAATGAGTGAGAATATGTAAGAAGAAGTGAGTATTTATATGTCTCTCTCCTTGGTCTGGTCTAAATTGGCTTTTGTGGTTACGCGGACAGAAACACGGGACTAGACAGAGAGATGCATGAAAAGTGAAAACTGAAAAGTCAGACTTTGCTGACTGGATTTACCGCGTTTTAATTACCACGTCAGCACAGTATAATGGTGTCGTTTCAAACTTTCATCAGTTCATGTGATTGGGATCTGTTACTTTGTATTTTGTGAGGGATTTCAAAGTTGGTACAATGTACAATGCACAATGTTACATTTTTAGCAACAATCAACGAGAATCTCACGACACCAACTATTATTTTCTTTGTATTCATTACCAAATCAGGAATTAACATTTCTTTTACTTTCCAAAAATTATAAATTTATTCTAATGCTTTTTAACTTTTAAATTTGGAGTTAACAACAACAACATATGCGATAAAACATTTTCATAGATGAACACCAGCAACCTTATTCGAAAATTTTCAGTTGTATACTATATTCTTTCAATCATTCATAATGTTAGATTCAGGTTCTTCACGAGAAGTTTAAACAGAAAAGTGAGTCAACGTGGAATATTAAAGGTTAGTCTAAAATCAATTATTGAAGTGTTTAACCATCAAATGAAGTTAGAGTTAGAAAGTGTATTTTGATTCTCTTAAGTTTTCATTAGATATTTAGTTATGCAGTTAGATGAAAAAAGAAAAAAAACATTCTATCAAGTGCTGTATTCTCTCGGAATTGTTTATTGTTTGTTCTTCTAAACTTTCATTATTCGCGTAAGACTATACAATGATATATGTATATGCATGGTTAGATCTGAGATTTGAGGGGCATAAAACATATTTTACGAATTTTAGTAAAAAGTATTTTTTCAAAATATATACATATAAAAATCCTCTGAAATTTTTGGGGATCGAATCCAATGTTTTATTGGCTTGTGTCCAGATCCCCGGTCATATGTATATAGCTTGTGATATAGATTAAATTTCGGTTACGACTTACACGTATTATGCCGTGTAAACATTAAACCTAAAGGTCAATTAATTAAAGTTATTTATAATAAAATGAAAGCATATTATATGCCCCTTTCTGCCCCAAAATGTAAAAAAAGTATAGATTTGAAAAAGAAGATATAAGGGAATGCTTATAGAATAAGTGTCCAGTCTCTTGCCCGCAAGAAAGACCAAGAAAAGGAAATTCATGAGTGTGGGACTCTCCTAACTGCTTCCTTCCTGGTCCCATAGTCCATACCATCACAAATAAATCATTTACTAAACCAACTTTTTCCCCCATACTTTATTTCCACGTGTCTTGTGTTAGCTGGGATTATATTTATCTTATATGAAACCATTAGGTATAAGTTTTTAATGTTGGCCAAAAAAATTAGGTATAATTTTCTTTCTTAATTGGCCTATATTGGTACTTATAACTTTTGCAAGAACTTTTACTGTCACTTAAATGTTAGTAACTTTAGCTGGACTTAAAATCTCATATTTTCAACTGATGTAGTTTCCATGGTGAAATAAGTTGTTCTAAGTAAACTAAACATCCAATTAATGGAGTAAGATACAATAAAGAAATATGAAAATTTTGGGTGCTATTAGGTTGGTGGAACGATGTATGTGCTTGTGGCGCATTATATATGTTAGTGGAGAAAAGAATCATACTACTATATAATATGTCTATATATTTTCCAAGTTTCTATCACACTAAATATTTTCAAATATTAATATGGTAATTAATCCTTCATTTTTCTATTTTTTTTTATCTAATGCATGCCAACCAAAAATGGTATAAGTCCAGCTAACCATAATAAACTTTCTATGGTACACTTAAATAAGAAAGAATTATTCAATGCACAATGTAAATGAAAATTGATGATAAAAGACTTAGTCAAACTTACCGGTTTCGTGGACCATCTCGGAGACATTGAACTCAAACCAAGAGAAGCGAACCGATCAATACTCTTCAATGACCTGGCGGAAACGGGCGACGCAGGCTCCGACCCGAGACCCGACCCGGAGATATGTGAAGAAACCGGAGAAGAAACAGAGCTCTCATCACCATCAGACATGTTTTCAAGATTAGAACCATCAACGGTAATAACATCCCAAACCAACCAGTTCTTGGTCTTCGACGTATGAGGCTCGTCGTGAGTAACAGAGTTTCTCCACGGCGGTGTTCCGCCGTTAGCTCTCATCCATTTGCCGCACCAAGACTTCAGCTTCACCGAGAAACCATCTCGAACCGGTTCCCACTGCGTTTGCCAATCCATAGGCTTGTTAGACGAGTGCGTTTGAGTCACTTTCTCACCGGTCATGCCTAACAGCAACGGTTTATTACTCGCCGTTAAGTACGTGCCGTGACAGCTTCTTAGTCTTATCAGATTCGGTTTAGTCTCGACGGTCTCTACCGTCCATACGGCTCGCCGTGCATCTCCTTTACGACTTTGACGGATGGTTTCTTGGTCGTCGTCGGCGACTAAAAACTTGTCTAGGTGGCTCCTTAACTTCACGGCGTCTCCTTTGGTGAATAACTCCATTTCTTTGATGTTTGAAGAAGAGACAAAAGATCAAACAAAACAAAAGAGAATATTTTTTTTTTTGTGATGGAAGGATATGTCTCGATGAAATATGAATGGACGGGTTTTATGGTTATATAGATAAAATGATTTAGAATGGGACATAGAGTCCTTGTTAAAAGGGAACTATTGTAAGTTAATATTCGGAGTATTATTCGGCTTGAAAGTAATTAGAAATTTCCAACATCAGATGAAGAAATGACTTGATAAAATATTGAACAGTATAGAAATTGTAATATTTAAAATTTGCAGAAGGTTCCACTTTGCGTAACTAAATGTATTTGTACATTTTGCCTCACGCGCGTGAATTGCGTGATGTGAATATTTCACAAGAAAATGTCTCCCGTTCTGGTTTCAATGTTCGTTTTCATTCCAGACCGGTATACAGTTCTTTTTTTGGTTACCGGTATACACTTCAAGTCATCATATCTATTAGGTGAATATTTTATCCGATATCTGAATCTGAATTCGATCCAAAAAAATTCAAACTGAAATAGCAAAATATCCAAACAGATATTAAATTAAGAGATTAGATATCCAAATTCAAACGGATAATACTCGAATCCAAATGGATATACAAAGATATCTGAATATGTATACACTAAACCTTATATTCTAGTTTACTTCTTTCATTTTATTCAAAATATTTATATTGATGTTATATATGGTTCAAAATCATATAATATATATATATATAATTGTGGAGAAAATAATTTGGTATTCACTTAATATACATTTTTTTCTTCAAAATCTAAATATTTGAACCCAATCTGAAATAACCAAACCCAAACTATAAATACTCGTATTCGATCCGAAATGTAAGAATACCCGAACGGACTCTAGACCTCTATACCGAAATATCCAAAAATTCAAAATATATGATCCAAACCCGAATAGATATCCGAACACCCATGCCTAATATCTACGGTGCAACCAAATTTGTACTCATTATGTCTTGATTTGTTTGGTTTGCACTAGTGGCATGTTGATGAAAGATTAGTGTAGTTAAACTATTTTAAACGTAGCTCTTGGCCTTCTTTTTACTTTTCAGAGTGCTTATAAACATCAGAATCAGATTAAAGTATATATTGATAGAAAGAATTGATAATTATAACGTTCATAATATATGTTGTGAATAGAATGTTCATATTATATTTCGAACCAATAAAGAAAACAATGGAAAATGAGAGGAGATGAGGAGAGGTAACTGTAGTGCGCGTGGGCTTATGTTGTATCTGTTTTCCACAAAACAAACAAAGTCAATAGAAGACTTATGAATATTTAAGATTCGTACATGTCTAAACACAGTTGAATACATAGATAGATACAAAGATTACCGTATAATACGTGTGTATCATATCTTTTCTTGGAAAAGTATAATTAATATTAGACTTGGATTCTTTTGGGTTCTTTTTGTCAACATGTTCTAGTTGAGCTTTTCTTTCTTTATCCCAATCGTTGGCTTTTGTTGCCCACGTCAGGCTGTGGAAGAAACGGTCTTAGTTTGTTCTCCCCACACCAAATATGGCTCTCTTAAAACCCATGACACTTCAAATGTTAGTAGGGTGATGATGCATCATGCATGTTATAACCACCAAGTCTTTAACATTACTTATACTTTTTTTTTTAATTAGAAAACTATTAGACATGTGGAAGTTCATAGAACTCTACAATTTTCTTCACAATTTACAAGCATTACGAAACCAAGTCGTTTAATCTTAAAGAACACCAAAGTGATCTTCCGAGGATGACTATTATCTTCATGGTCAAACCGCAAACTTACATAGAATGTTAAAGGTCAACTTTTACATTGACTATAATGATTCAAACTACATTCATGAACACGCAAACGCATGTCTAGAAGATTCCAATGCATTTGATTTCTCGTTTGGGGATTTTTTAAAGACTCAAGAGAAATTTTGGAGAACTTACCATAAATAACAATAAATATATGATAGAATGCTAGATTATCCAATTGACTGCTGTGTATATATAGTCACTCGATTGATGTATTAGTGTTGCTTATTGTAGAAATTTTCGGGATAAATGATTGGACCATGCAATCTTAATGCCAGAAAGTTGGATAAGGTGGCCTTTACGTAAGGATTATATTGCCCCCAATTTTTATGACCAGCTATAAATTCTGCAAGAATATTAGGATATCCATACGGATTGGAAATTCGGGTAATAGAAATGTTGAGTTTTCTATTGACACAATTAAGATCAAAATTGTATTCTTAGCATAAGTGTAGGTTTTATAAACTTGTAAATGAATAAAAACATTAAAAAAACTAAGGAGAAAGGTTCTAAAGTTTTGTATTTAGGACATTTGTGGCTAGGAACAACAAATCAAGAGTATCTTGATCTTGTTAGAATTATATTTAAAGTGATATTTATAAATTTACTTCAAAAATACTAGTAAATACATAGAGATATTCTTCGGTATACTCTGTGTTTTAGTTCGTGATGTAGTTCTTGCATTTACACTATATAGCCTATTACCGCCAAAACAAGAAGAATTTGAAGTTCAAAGATGGAGTTGCGGGAGGAAGTTAATAAAGAATTAAAAAATAAAGAAAAAACTCGGGTACACAAAGAAGATCTCTTAGTTAAATTCACTATGAGAGTGAGTGTGGCTTGAATTGAACTATCAAAACTATTCTCGTTTTTGTAATGCAATTGAGAGTAACATAGATCTAAATTCCATCATTGGTGCAGTGAAATTGGTTTTGAGTTGAACGTGATGTCTGATACGTCTTATCAGCTCGATTTGGCGGATGCTGATGTTACGTTGAAGAAGAAGGTAGAATTCCTACAACGAAGTTACAAATTAAAAAAAAAAAAAAAAGTTACAAATTATAAAGAGTTTCAATTATAAAGAGTTTCAATTGTAAATGAAACAAATTGCGGAAGGTAGACAACGGTTCTTCGCTGTTGATTTTGTCTCCATATGAGCCCAAACAAATTGTTAGCACTATTGGACATACACTGTCTCCATATGAACCCAAACATGTTAGCATTATTCGACAAATATTGTCTCCATATTAGCCCAAAACATATTGTAAGCATCAGGTCAATTATTTTCCAGTTTTTATTTTGGCTTTTCGATGAATAGTGTTATTTCCGTAAATAAAACTAAGAAAACTCTATTAAAAATTCTGTTTTGAGTTTTCACAGAACCTGTACCGAAGAAAACGTTGTAAAGTTTCAAAAATTGTTCATTATTAACCCATAGTGAAATGTAAGTTTAAGTCTCTTTTGACTTTTATCATATTCATCTTTTCCCTTTTCATTTTATTTTTTATTACTAACTTTCAATATTGCCCCAACATTTTTTGGTTGTTGTTTTGTCTATGGTTGAAACCTCAAGCTTTGACTTTCATAAAAAATAAGCAACAATTCTAACTAATTTATTTCACAAATTCTATTCCTTATAAAGTAACTATTACCCATGTGTGTAAACAAAAAATCAAACCGAACTAAAAAACAAAATTCGATTCAGATTTAGATCATGCCAATTATTCTAGTGGATTTTATATTTCTAAAATTGAAAATTCGAAATCAAATCAAATAAAAACTCAAATTTTTATAATATAATTTATATATTTATAAATATTAACTAATTTAATTATAAAATAACAAAATAAGTTTAAAAGTATTATTTATAAGTCAAATATCAAAAAAATCAAACTACTAAAATATTTTAAAATATTCTATCTAAAAATATTTTAAAAAATCTGAATTATTTGAAAATAAAAAATCTGATATTTAATCCAAAAATCTAATTTTGACTTTTTAAATCTAAATTAACCTCGGAATCAAATTAAAATTGAATGTAATCCAAAATTACATTAAAAATAAATTGATTTTCAATTTTATTAGTCGAATCAAACCAAAAACCAAAATAACTAAATCGAAATTGAATCAAACTTTCTAAATACATGAATAAATTATAAACCTTTAAAATCGAAAAACCAAATAACAACATCGAAAACGAACAGAAAACAGAATATCATGGCAATTCCCGCAAACAGATCATCTACCTTATTAAATACAATCAAACACTCGGTAATTTTATAACACATGGAAAACAAAATGTAAATATTTCAAGGGTGGTTTTTAAATTCTGTGGTAAATGGCCTCGTGACATTTTCAAACTTTGGATTTGGAAATTGAACGGTGAAAACGAAACTAGACGACATGAACAACTATTAAAGTACGTTGTCATTGGTGGTGGTCTAGCTTTGCAAACCGCATAAACGAATGATTTCATGTGAAACGAAATATAAAACTTCCCAAATAATGTTATAATAATGGTTACGTTTGTGAGAATGTGTGGTGGGTATCCTTCTCGAAACTACCTGGCTATCTTTATATTAATCACTAAAATATTATTTATAAAACTGAGATTTCACTTTTCATGTGATATTTCTTAACTTGGAATTTGGACCAAGAAAAATATAACCGTAACTTACCACTAATAACGTAATTAGCGGTTATCTTGTATTCGTATTTGGAGTTTTGCTACACAAAAGAACGTTCAATAATTAGGAATAATCTTAACTTAAACTTCACAAAATATCAAAGCTTTATAAAAAGGAGGTAAGTTGATCACACTCATACACAAATAAACACAAACGTTAAATATTAAAATAATACTTTATTTTTTATTTTTCCCAGTTTCCAGTGTGTGAACTAGAAAAACGACGTAGTTTTCTACAGTAACTAGCCTTACCATCTTCATACGGTTACCGACGTCGCAAAAGCACTTGAATTATTATTATTTTGCTGTTCAAAGCAGAGTTTTGTTTCTTTCTCCAGTTTTGTTTCGCCTTAAAGTTGGAACCCAAACCAAGAAACTTTCCAAGAAAAGTCCTGAAATTTTTCTAGCAACATTTTCATTCTTCTTAGTAAATATCAATTCTGCATTAAATGGCTAACTAAAATTTGTAAGCTTTTCTTGTTCATCCCTTCTTCCTCTTCATCTTGACTCTCCCAAACTCTGTTTCTTAGGGATTGAGTTTTTGAGCAATGAAGAAGACTAAACTCGACAACTCCGCCTCACTGACCCGACTCGGTCTTGTTCAGTTCCTATTAGCTCTTCTGCTCTTTTACCTTCTCTGCATGAGCTTCGAGATCCCTTTCATCTTCAGAACCGGGTCCGGGTCTGACGACGGGTCTTTCTCATCGTTCCCGAGACAGATGGTTGCTGGTAGAGAAGCAAACCGGGCTATCGTCGGAGAAGAAGAAGACCCGCACAAACCGGGTCGGGTAAACCGGGCGGGTCGTAAACCGGAGAGGAGAATGCGGGAGTTCAGAACCGTCTCTGAAATCTTCGCCAACGAGAGCCTTTTCGACGGCGGCGGAGGATCCACCGACGAGTTCTCGATCTTCCACGTAACCGCGAAGCACGCGATTTCCACGGGGAAGAAAATGTGGGACGGGCTCGATTCCGGTTTAACCGATGAAAAACCGGTTAAGAACCGGACGGAGAAATGTCCCGATACGGTTACGGTTACCGGGTCCGAGTTCTTGAACCGGAGCCGGATCTTGATTTTGCCTTGCGGGTTAACGTTAGGATCTCACGTCACGGTGGTGGCGACGCCTCACTGGGCGCACGCGGTGAAAGATGGGAAGAGTAGTGTGACGCAGTTCATGATGGAGTTGCAGGGATTGAAGGCGGTGGAGGGGGAAGATCCGCCTCGGATCCTCCATTTCAACCCGAGGATTAGAGGTGATTGGAGTGGGAGACCAGTGATTGAGCAGAACACTTGTTATAGGATGCAGTGGGGTTCTGCTTTACGTTGTGACGGTCGTGAATCTAGTGATGACGAGGATTCTGGTATTGACTAGACTGTAGAGTTGACTTTGACTTTTAAAGTTTTACTAATTCTGATGGGAAAGAGTCTGATTTGGTTTGTGGGTTTTTTGTGAAGTTGATGGAGAAGTGAAATGTGAGAGGTGGAAGAGGGACGATGGTGGTGATGAATCAAAGAAGACATGGTGGTTGGATAGGCTAATGGGACGGAGGAGGAAGATGGCACATGATTGGCCTTACCCTTTTGCAGAAGGGAAGCTCTTTGTTCTTACCCTTCGTGCTGGGATGGAAGGTTATCACATCAGCGTTAATGGAAGACATATCACATCTTTCCCTTACAGAACCGTGAGTGTGTTTCTTTTGACTCAAACAATATGGTGAGGGACTGGTTTAACATTTGACCGGTGATAATGGATCTTTCAGGGGTTTGTTCTAGAGGATGCTACTGGATTAGCAGTCAAGGGGAACATTGATGTGCATTCGATATATGCTTCTTCTTTACCCTCTACAAATCCTAGTTTCGCGCCGCAAAAGCATCTCGAGATGCAAAGCATATGGAAAGCTCCTTCATTACCCCAAAAGCCTGTAGAGCTCTTCATCGGGATTCTCTCTGCTGGTAACCATTTTGCAGAGAGAATGGCTGTGAGGAAGTCATGGATGCAACAAAAGCTAGTTAGATCGTCAAAAGTAGTTGCCCGATTCTTTGTTGCATTGGTAAGCACACTTCTTGAAAGAGAATATCATTTTTAACATGACTCATTGGTTTAACTGCATTTGTTTCTGTTGTTATAGCACGCAAGAAAAGAAGTAAATGTGGATCTAAAGAAAGAAGCTGAGTACTTTGGTGATATTGTGATAGTACCGTACATGGATCATTATGATCTTGTTGTGCTCAAAACGGTTGCCATCTGCGAATACGGGGTGATAAGCCTACTAAGTTGCTTCTTCTTACATTTTGATTACTTCTGTCTGATAATTCATCATGTATGTTATAGGTTAGCACAGTGGCGGCAAAGTATATAATGAAATGTGACGATGATACGTTTGTGAGAGTGGATGCTGTTATCCAAGAAGCAGAAAAGGTTAAAGGAAGAGATAGCCTTTATATTGGAAACATCAATTTCTACCATAAGCCTCTGCGCACTGGGAAATGGGCTGTGACATACGAGGTACATGTGCTTAGAGTCTTTAAAGACTCATTTGAGCTGAACATGTAAACACACTTTACGTTGGCTTTCCAGGAATGGCCAGAAGAGTATTATCCTCCGTATGCAAATGGTCCGGGTTACATCTTGTCATATGACATAGCTAAGTTCATCGTCGAGGATTTTGAACAGCAGAGGTTAAGAGTAAGTTGTTCAAGAAGATGAAAAATGATTTCTTTACATTTGGATTTAGCATCTGTTGATATGGTCATTGGTGTCCTTTTTTTTTGTTATTGCAGTTATTCAAGATGGAAGATGTGAGCATGGGAATGTGGGTGGAGAAGTTCAACGAGACTAGACCGGTGGCAGTGGTTCACAGCCTTAAGTTCTGCCAGTTTGGATGCATAGAAGACTACTTCACTGCTCATTATCAGTCGCCTCGCCAGATGATTTGCATGTGGGATAAGCTGCAGAGACTCGGGAAGCCTCAATGCTGCAACATGAGATGACATAACATTGATTTTTTTGGCCTGATTCTGAAATTTTTCGTTAAGAGAAAGTAACATGAAGAAGCAGATGGGAGTTTATGGAGCTAACTGTTTTAGATCTTTGATGTATAGAACAAACTATAATGTATCTATATATTTTATTATAAATGAAGCGATGTTTAAAAGTTGACTGATAAGTCTAATTGTTCTTGCTGTTCTTACAAAATATATAATCAAGTGGTACTACTGCAAACAAGTCTGCTATCTCTTCAAATCCTTTCAGTTACTCTGTTACATTCTACATGATAACATTTTATTGTCAAGAATCAAGATGATAAACCAGAGCGTTTGGTGACAAACCGTAGCAAGGGATGTATATATTATATCTTCTCACAAGAAAGCTACTTACTGTGGCTTATTTGGTTAAGAAGATTGGGCAACGTTTTGGAAGCTTGTGAATTAAAATAGAAATATGTCCCTGAACAATATGCTGAATGCTAATTACTGTATGAAAGAAAGCACCAAGCAGAAACGCAGCATGTGATTCTTAAAACAGTTACCAATCTGAGTAACTGCTTTTTCAGGAAATGTCAGATAAAATAAGCATTTAGCGCACATGATTAATGCTCCCCACATGTTGTCTTAATCACCTCATTAACTAATGGTCCTGTGTAAGGAAAGAAGTTTAATGACAGAAATTGACCTCTTCCATGAGATTTGCAAAATTGTTTTTCAACTAGACATTTTTTACTTACAAGTTACAAGTAACAACCCAAATTTGTTTACTGCAAAAGGTCTATGCAAATCGGTGGATACATAGCATGACCTTTGTAAGTGTGAGGTTTTTTTTTCAGCTACCTTCAAGGCAGGCTTGATGGTATATTCGCTTGTGGCTAACTAATCATTTTATTTGCTACCTATAAATTGAGATGAATTTTACTGTATTATACGCATATGAATAATGAGTTAGGTAGCCGCTAGCACACGATCAATATTTGTTGCAGTGGTCGTCAATACTCAACTCATAGTCCTAATTCCTAAACCTAATCAAACGTGAGTAAAAATATAATATCTAAACATCTAAAGCCATCACACTAGTATTTGGTTGGTAAGTAATAGAAAAATCAAATGTGTACGAGAACACCACGTTTGACTCACCTGCCATCCTACGTACCAACGAGAAACACGTGTCCTTATTTGATTTGAATATTCTTTTCCTCTCTTTCAAGCCTCATCAATTCACTCTTATATACATACACATACTCACGCAAGTGAAATATCACCTTTTAATTTAACAAATAGAAAACCATAAGAAGAAGAAAAAGATGGCTCAGAACGATACGGTGAAGCTCCTAGGTTCTTGGTCGAGCCCTTATGCCCTTAGGGCTCGAGTGGCTCTACACTTGAAATCAGTCAAGTACGAGTACTTGGACGAACCTGATGTTCTCAACTCAAAGAGCGAACTCCTTCTCAAGTCCAACCCCATCTTCAAGAAAGTCCCTGTTCTTATCCATGGCGATGATATCATCTGTGAGTCACTCAACGTCGTTCAGTACGTTGATGAAGCTTGGTCCTCTGCTCCTTCCATCCTTCCTTCTCACCCTTACGAACGTGCCAACGCTCGCTTCTGGGCTCTCTTCGTCGACGACAAGGTACAAAAGACTTTAGATCTCTGTTTTTATTACACATGCTCTGTTTTTGGCTGTCAAAGGTTGAGACTTTATATGTTTTGAAGTTGAACTAGAAGCTTAGATCTGTCCGGTTTACTGGTTACTCTGTGTTTTGGTATGTGTGTTCAAAAGTTTGAAACTTTTTCATCAGATCTTTGGATCGTTGGATGCGGTGGGCGGAGCAAAAGACGACGAAGGGAGGATGGCGGCGGCGGGGAAGCTCATGGAGTGTTTGGCGACACTTGAAGAGGCGTTTCACAAGACCAGCAAAGGATTAGGGTTCTTTGGAGGAGAGAACATTGGCTTCCTCGACATAGCTTGTGGAACCATCTTGGGACCGGTCTCTGTGATCGAGGCGTTTTCAGGCGTCAAGTTTCTCCGGGAAGAAACAACACCTGGTTTGATCCAATGGGCCGAGAAGTTTAGGGCCCATGAAGCTGTTAAGCCTTACATGCCTACCGTGGAAGAGTTCATTGCATTTGCAAAGAAGAAGTTTGGTATTGAGTGATGTGGTTCTATAAGCTATCTATGTATGTAGGTGGACGAAATAATGAATGAATAATGTTGTTTGTCGTCTTTGAGAATTTTCTTTTGATTAAGTTCCATGTATTTTGTCAAAAACTGTGTTTGTTAGTTGAGCTAGTGTGATTAAGTTGGGTTTGTCTCAATAGCATTGTCAATTCAATTTTCCTTTATTTTACTTGATATAAACTTACTATAGCAATGTAAGTCTCATATTTAAGAACATGATTAACTGTGGAAACTTTTTTAGTCCAATGCTTAAATTAATAGTTTATGAAACTATTTTAGTCAAATGCTTTATTAATAATTTATCAATGTTTTCATGCATAAGAGATATAAGTTTCAAATCCCACAAAAATAATTTATCAATAATTATATAGATTAATAGAAAAATGTATATAACTAGCATTATGCAAGTAGAACTATCAAATGTAAATTTTTGGAAAACAGCTTATACTGGTGCAAAAAGAATCACTAGATACAAATATTTATAAAGCTATTGGTGGTTATAATTTTCTTAATCATCAGATACAAATATGCATAACACATGTTTTCGATTTATCCACAGCGGAGAAGCCATCCTATACCAGGAAAGGCATGCAGTTAATGTAATAAGTCTTTTAGTTTGAAATAATGATCTGTAAAATCAGTAGTATTATTTTTAATAGATTGATCGAGAGGGTCCATAGCTCAGTGGTAGAGCAATTGACTGCAGATCAATAGGTCACCGGTTCGAACCCGGTTGGGCCCTTCATTTATTCTTTTTGTGTACAAAAAATATTGAATCATGATCGGTTCAAATAACCGGTTTATTATCCGGTTCGGTTTTAGAAGCCCACCTCACCTTAAACGGATAATCTGTTTTTATCCAAAAGGCGAGAGAAAAAAAACAAAAATGCAACATGTCACCACCTGATCCACCAAACACGTCATGTAAAATGCAAACCTCGCTGTCTCCTTCAAGTCTGATTGTTCTCTCTCAAAACATCTTTGAACACATAAGAAACACGAAACAGTTCGTGTAAGAAAGTTACAAGTTTTCAACGAGAAGAAGCTCTGTTTTTTACTTCTTCCTGTGGTGAAATGGAGAAGATATTGAGATGTGTCCGGTGGGGTTACGAGGTTAATGCTTCTTCCGATGATTGCATCAACGAAATTGACTCATACTTTCATCAGGTTTCCTCTTTGATCTTGTGGGTAGTTTCTTGTGTGCTTTCTCTGGCTTGTGTTGCTTAAAGTTTCGGACTTTGTAAATTTGATCTCAGTGATTCTTAATTTGATCGTGTTTTTTTCTTCAGGTGCTTAGTTATGGGAGGAACTGGAAAGTGATTCTAGAAGCACCACTTAACGACAAAGATTGTGTTTTGGGCAACATTTTAGCTGCTCATTACCTTTCCTCATCGGACCATTCCAAAGCTAATACCTATGTTGAAGCTGCAAGATCCAATCTTGTGAGTCTTTCTTTAATATTCACTGCTATCTAGTAGTTCTGATTCTTTCTTAGTATAGATTCACTTTTTTCTTCAGGAACAATCTACACCTTATGAGAAAGCTGTTTTCGAGGCTGTTTGTTACTTGATCTCCGAGGACAGGGATGATGACTTGGCTCTTGAAATGCACACCAAGGTTGGTTTCTCACTTCCTATTTTTATTCTAAGGTCGTATGTACACATCAATATTCTCTGGAAACTTGTTTTCAGATGTCATTATTGAGTCCCTTGTTTGAATCTACATTATGGTTTTGTAGCTACTTAGTAGATTCCCCAAAGATCTGGCCTCTCTGAAGAGAGCTCAGGTTTTATGCTTCTACATGGGACAGCCTGCTCCCTTTTTGAGTCTTGTTCAGCAAGTAAGTACTTAAGTGAATGAACAGATTCACGGTCTAAGGCTATTAAAGTTGATTTTTACCTGCTTAAAATATTTGTAGGTTCTACCTGTGAATCAAGAAGAGAGTTACATACACGGTATGCTTGCGTTCCCTTTGTTAGAACTTGGTCGAATGGAAGAAGCTGCGGCAGCTTCCAGAAAAGGCTATGATATTAACAAAGAAGACGCCTGGGCACATCACTGTGTGAGTACCTCAAACAATTTAACATTTTTACTTCCGAGTTTCTGAGTACTTTTTGTTGTTTCAGTTGTGTCATGTTCTTCAACATGAATGTCAGTTTAAAGAAGCAGTGGAGTTCATGGAAGAACTCGCAGAATCTTGGCACTCTTGCTCATCCTTCTTGTAAAGCATTTCCTTGAAGGCTCTCACATATTATAAAGCTCTTCTCTTATCATCTTGATTCGCTGATATACATTAAAACATGTATAAAAAACTTTCAGGTATACACACAATTGGTGGCATGTTGCTCTCTGTTACATGGAAGGAGAGTCACCAATGAGTAAAGTAGAGGAGATTTATGATAACCACATCTGGAAAGAGTTGGAGAAAGACGACGCTGTTCCTCCAGAAGTAATCCTCTTTTGGATTGGGAACTTTTATGCTTTTACTTCCCTCTATCCAA
Source organism: Sinapis alba (assembly GCA_012274485.2). Classification (NCBI taxonomy): domain Eukaryota; kingdom Viridiplantae; phylum Streptophyta; class Magnoliopsida; order Brassicales; family Brassicaceae; genus Sinapis; species Sinapis alba. The sequence continues at coordinate 96,634 of MU106563.1, forward strand.
TACTCAAATGTCTGCATCTAAATAGGTTTATCTCAATGCTATCGGTTTGTTATTGCGTTTGGATGTAAGAGATGCTCTTAAAGGTTCGTTTGAAGACCGTCTTAAACTCCTTGCAGCTCGTTTAACTGATCAGGTTAAGCATGCACTAGTGGGATGATATGTGCTCTGTTCTTCAATGGGTGTTATTGATATGTGGACTGATTAGTTGGCTTTTTCTCGGCTTTAACGTCTTAGGAAAACTGCTATTTGTCGTGGCACCTTGACATATTGATTGTTTGGGCATTAGCCAAGGTTGGAGAGACTTCAAGAGCTCATGAATTACTCGAGGGGCTGAAGCTCCGGTTAGTGTGAATTTATGTTAGTCTGCGATATCTAATTGATACCAGATTTGTTGTGAACCTGTGTTGTTCTTGCAGACTTTCAAAGATGAACAAGAAGAAACAACAAGTGATGCAGAAAGGGATTCAGGTTTGTTCCCACGCCTTTGACCGTCTTCTCTGTTCTTACAATTCCTTAATATGATTCTTGTTTTCTTTCATATTAGCTCGGAGAAGCTGTGTGTGAATACGGAAAGGGTAACTACAAACAGGCTCTAGAACTGCTTGGTTCAGATTTTAACGCCTTTGGTTACAAGGTAAAACAAATCTCCATCTAGTAACTTAAAAACTCTCTGGATCAAACACAACTGATTCTATTTTTTTTGCTTATAACTGTTTGATGGTTGATAATAGATCATTGGGGCATCAGATGAACAGATTGATGTTTTCAACGAAATGTGGTGCCAACTGCTGCTAAAGACAGGCCAATCCTCTACAGGTACAGCTTGTTATATAGTCTTAAAATCACTTTCGTTATTTAATTATTTTGTTTAGTATATAACAATGAACGCTCTTGGCTCTGATCTATGCAGCCAAAGAAGTGATAAGAGAGAGAATAAAAGTAAGAGATGGTATTCCTTTTACGTGGCGTTTACTGGTAAACATAATAATGCATTCTCAAGCGGGATCTCACATAAGTTTTATCATGTGTCAATGGATTTTGGTGATGAGAAAAAACGATGTTGTGTTTGTGATTGCAGGAGAAGAGTTATGACATGGAAGGCAATGCAGAGTCTGAGAGTGCAGCTAAGAAGCTTGAATCTTCTTATTTCTAACTCTGCTTCTTCTTCTTGATAATAGCTTAATATAAGGTGTTTACACGTTACTAAGATAAAGAGTAGAATCCTTTGGAATAAGTGAAGTGTACATACTGTATAGAAACACTTTTTACTTGTAGCCAGAAAACAAAAGTGTTTCAGAAAAATATATTACCACTATACTGAGAGCTCTCTCTCCAACCTTTTTTTTTTGTTGAAGAATTCTTGAAACAAGTCTAGAAGTGGACACATCAATACAATGGTACAATACAAACACAGCTATGACGTTTGGGATCATCGTTTGATTGATCCGTGAGTGTTTTACAATGGACGAGCACAAGAACAAAAGCTGTCACTGAGGCCTTTGTGAGGTTACACAAGGAAGGACTTATATATAGAAGAGATTGGTTTGTTCATTGTTGCTGTTAATATCTCAGAAACAGCCTTGTCTGATCGTAATGTTGATCATATTGACATCAAAAGAAGAAGACCAACGAAAGTACTGGGTATGATAAGTCATATGTGATCTTAATTAATGTTCTGGCTTAACAGATCGATATTCAACATTGCTATAGAGACACAGTTTGCAATTCTATTATCATGCGTGCGTGGCTCCATTGTGACAGTAAACAGCCTTTTTTCTATTGGTAGGTTTACTATTACGCAATCATTTATGACTATCAGGAGTGCACACATCTTACAAACTATTAGAAATATTTTATCCCACATCAGAAATTATAAAAAACATTAAGTCATATATAAAGGGATAGGCCAATACACTTATCACTAATTGATTTTAGATTTATGATGATAACTCATCATCTTCGGCTACTACTAGAATCTGCTCGACCGAGTCTAACACACACTAACAGCCAACTCTGAACGTGTAGGCTTGACATATAAAACGTCGATCAAAAGGTTGAACTGATTATATAAACTTACAGCATAACTTTCTATCATTATATAATGTAATAACATAAAAGATTTGTCCAATGGGAATGGATATTTTCACGAAAATAATAGTTCTGTCGTCGTTTTCTAGCGACATTGCCAGCCAAAATATGGATACTTTTTCTTTCCTATGGAATATTCAAAGTGAATATGGTTCACTCCTTTTTTCATATACGGCCGTGTGTTCGAGAATTCGAGACTTGGTCTTTGTCTCTATTGTAAACGTATCTTATCATTTTGAACATACGTGTGTCTTCCCATATTGTTTCCTAGTGACAACTTGACCGAGTTTACTACTATAGCATGGTGTTGGAAGACCACTGAAACCGAAAGCCAACTAGTGACAACTCAGTCGACCACAGCTTCAGTACTAGGCCTGGGACTTTTATCCGAGATCCGGATATCCGAGAACCCCGGATCCGGATAAGGATAGTAAAATCATGGATCCGCCGGATAAGGATCCGGATCCGGATACCTTAAAATACCCCGGATACCCGATCCGTTCCAGGCCTATTCAGTACTCTCTTTCTTATCTCGACCACCTTCTTCTTTTTTTTTGGTTCAATTTAGTCTCTACAACTAGGAAGAACTTGTGGTCTGATGGTGATTAATTTAAGGGAAAAAAAACAATACGGTTGAGCTACTAGGGTTCAGGTCCTAATTATTGGAAAATTAATGTTCTGGCATCGTTAGAGACAGGGGAACAACACGTGACAACACGTGACTAGTCTGAACACTTACGTAGGACCAGAATATCCCTGTATAATAATAAAAAAACAATTTAGTCTCTACCGTATGTTTTAATTCTCTCTTATCTCTACCACTCTGTTCTATATATAAACGTATCATTGCGAGTCATAGTGATTAGATAATAAGAGAGACTTGTGAATTATTAAAGATGTTGTCTTCTATAGTTTCTTCAATGCTATTTTTTCTTCTCCTGGTGTTTATGCTTCATATGGACGACGCATTTGGTGCTCATACTGAGATCCGTAAACTTAGACCATCTTTAACGCAGGTTTTAAGGGGGGTGACTAAAATTTTTTTAGCATTTAATTAAATAAAAAAGGAAGAAAGTGAATGTTATCGATCCTTAATAGAGGTGTTTTGTAACCGATTATTAAGCAAGGTTTTAACACACGTGTCCACACCAGAAAAAAAATGATTTTTTTTTTTTTTGGTCTTTCTCTCTCTCCTCGTCTTCTCCGTTTTTCTCCATGGCTTCTTCTTGTTTCCTTCGCTAGATTCTCTTCTCTTCCTCCACAAAATCAGATTCACTATCAGCTTCCTTTCAAACAATCTACTGACTTGTTCTTCTCCTTCTAAACCGTCTCGTTTCTCGTCGTTATCGGTTTCGTCGATCGGGAGTGAATCTATCAGGAGAGTTGGTGAGTGTCGGAGAAAGCTGTTGGAGGTAAGGAGAATGGCTACGAAAGCATCAAAGACGGGAAAAGTGGAGAATAAGAAGTGATTTGGCTAAATACACATCAGATCTCTCCGACAAGTTTTGCAAGGAGAGAGGCGCTTTCACTGTCGTTGTCTCTGGCGGCTCCTTAATCAAATCTCTCCGGTATGTTTGTGTGTTCGTTACCTGTTTTCGATTCAAAGCTTAGAGCTTTCGGATTTGTCATCTGCAAGTTTGATCATTTGATCAAAGAACATAGCTTTAGCATTTTGAATGGTGTCTCTCACATTTCAGGAAGTTAGTAGAGATTGATTCAATCGATTGGTCAAGGTGGCATTTTTTCTGGGTGGACGAGTAGGTTGTTCCCAAGGATCATGAAGACAACAACTACAAACTTGCTTATGATAGTTTCCTTTCCAAGGTAGTCTCACATGATCATCAAGTTTCTTGAAACATCTTGTATATGACTGGAAGTTACTATTGTGAAACGTATATGCAATCAACGAATCCCTTTCTGCCGAGGCAACAAGGTTTGTGTTTGGCTTAAGTTAATTTTTTTAAGAAACTCTATTTAAGAAACTACCATTGTAATCCATTTTCTTAGAGTTTCTTAACAATTTTTCTTTAGTACAATGAAAGTACAATTATATAATTAAAAATTTATTAAGAAACTAATGAGGGGTAATAGGGTTAAAGATGGTCTTAGTGAGCTTTCTTTTCTTTATCTAGTTATGGTTTATTATTAGTAAAAGACATATGTTGATAACATTTATAGTTCTGATCCAGGAACAACTGTTCACATACTTTTTCGTTTGATTTATTATATACTAGATTCCGACCCGCCTTTTAAAAGTAGTGTATACTTTTTAACATACACTTAAAAAACGTAGGGTTAATATTTTTTGTTGAAAAAGTTATTTTACGTAATGAAAATTATGATTTTTGATAAATTATATATATATATTTTTTTTACAAAATTTATCTTAATTTATCTTAATTTTATTTATTTGACTTATTTTTGTTATTTTAAATAGAACTGAATTTTTGAAGACTCCAAATAATTCTGACTCGTATTATGATTTTGTTTATTTAACCCGTTGTTATACTTATTTCACACTGGTTTTATTTTAAATATTTTAATTTAAATAAATATTTATATTTTTAACATGTTCTGTATTGATGAAATTCATTTTTATGTGTTTAAAATTTTTTTCCATAGTTTTATTAAATTTAGTTTATATAATTTTTTTTTAATTTTAAATGAAACTATTTTTAAGGATTTGAGATAATTCATATCCGTATTATGATTTTCTTGATTTAATCGTTTGTTATTTCAACTTGATTTTATTTTAGTGGTTTAATTTAATAAATATTAAAAAATATAAATAATAATTATTAATAAATAATTAATGAGTCGTGAAATGGTTAAATCTTAAAAGTACTATTTGTACCTTATTATTATTAAAGGAACTGCTGTTTAACATAAAATTATTAATATAGATAATAATTATTAACTAATTATTTTGTGAATTTTAATTTATATTTAATTTTTAACTCATATAAAATATATTTGTGAATTCTTATTAGTATAAATGAGAGTTATGATTTCCTAGAATATAGGAAATAAAAAAGGAGGTTATAAATTAAACGCATGAAGTTAGTTATTATTAATAGAATAAATAAATAATTAGACATAATATGTATCAACATTTGGAAAGTGGTTATGGTTATTTAGATGCAGTTATAAATTAATTAGTTGGACTAAACATATATCAATAGGTCATGTTTCTAATTTAATAGATTAGATTTTGAGAAAATCATATCTTCATACATCTGTTTTTACCATATTCAGATCTGAGGGCCTATATTTTGTCTAGATAAATAGAAAAAAATCATATCTTCTATTAAAATATTTAATCATTTTGATCATTTTTAACTTTAATAGAATCCATCTTTTAAAAATCTATGTTATTTCTTTAGAATCCTTTTTTGTGAAGTATGCTATTTAATTACGTACTTACTATTTTACTTTTTTTACAAATTAATTAGATCATTATATAGATAAATATGATTAATATTTATATAACCAAAGGCTTGATGATGCTTGACGATATAAAATGAAGTGTGATTTGTATGGGTGATGCAGAAGAGAGGAGGAATTTGGAAGGCGATGACCAAAGAAGCTCCAAGATGTGGCTTGGACCGAGCAGATCAATACATTGCGGGGGCGGGAAAGCTTTTAAAAACATGGCGACAAGTTATCGTAGTAATAATCATGGTCATCTTCCAGGAGAATACTTGTCTTCTCTCTGTCAGCCATGCATCTCCTACTTCTCCAACTGTTATAAATTTACGTGCACTACTACTGTATACTGTCAATCCTTCAACGGCTCACCACCAATGTGCACACGCTCGGAGAACTGTCAACCCGCATTTGGCAACTGATCACACTATAAAACTTTGTTATACTCTATACATTAATACATATCGCGTGTGTGTGTGTGTGTTTTAAAAAACTTTTTCTATGGTTCTTCGTTTCATATATATGCTTGTGTGTTGTCATATATATTTTTATCGGATGCAAAATCTACTACATGTGTATGATATACTGTATACTAGTATCTGTTGAACTTTTGTATATTCTTGGACCATACATGGCCAATCTCGATTGATAAAAACGTTGTATGTTTAGTTCTTCAGATCTTGGGAACCGAATCCAGTCACATATATACTAGTCCAGAGAGCATAAGTCAGGTTCCTTTAAAGAACATATAACCGATGACTTACCAAAACCAAATCTGTGGTAAAATGAAGTAAAGGCTTTTTTTTTTTTTTTTTTTTTTTTTTGGGACTTTTTNTTTTTTTTTTTTTTTTTTTTTTTTTTATGGGACTATTGAGAACCAATTTTTATGTCTTCATTACTTGAGTCTTGCAATAGAATGCGATTTCATATTTTATTTATATAGATTCAGAATAAGCATGATCAGATACATAGATATTATTAAAATAAAACTATAACATATCTTTTCTGTTTTTTCTTTACGATAATTATGGACACTTTGGTCCACCTTCTTTGTTTTTCCAGTTATCGTAACAAAGAACATTCTTCTTTATTTCCATAAGTTCCTGACGGTACACACAAACATCTTTTAGAACAATAGTTGCAGAAAAATAAACATGGTTTCTTGTGAGACGTCAGCTGAACATCGAAAGTCACATGCTTTCGGACATCCTTCACAAAAATATAAAACAATATTAGATAAATTAGAAATTCTGAACTAAGATCTGGTTTTATCAAAATTTTATAGGATACATAAACTAAAGAAAACAGAAATTTAAACAATAATACCTTCTATAGTAAGTGAACCCTTTCCTCCCATCTGAAATATTTTGGGTATACTCATTAGTTTGTTGATGACACAAATTAAATACACTAAAATTATACAGACATAAAATACAGATCTCTTCTTAATACACATGTATTTTTTTTTTATCATTTTTAAAGATATACCGTATGGGCGGTAGGTGTTACAGATGGACTTTCGAGTTCCTCAGCCTGTATAAAGAAAAATACATATATGAATATAAAAACTGGTTTATAATTAAATCATAAACCAAAAGAAGTAGAAAAAACTTACATTAGAAAATTGAGTAGCAAACAACAAACTGAATATAATAAAGGCAGCGATCACCATTCTTCTTTTATTTTGTCTCTTATACTTTTATTTTTGCTTTAATATGTTTTATTACTTGGTGATGAATCTATTTATGACCAAAAATACTAGCATACTATAGAAGGTAATTTAAAAAATAATGAAATTGCTACATGCATAAAATTCAAAAGAACATTTATTATATTCAATGATATGTTTTCCTTCTAGATTAATTTATATAAAATATGTCAATTATTTAATGAATTTAGGAAATGTTTTAAACATACATAATCTAAGTTTGAATTTGGATGGTAATGTAGAGATAACACTATCAGTCTATCACAAATGACAAATGTCATGATGTAGGTTTAAGATGAAAATGCTAGTGCTCCGGTTAATATGGCTATCATATCACAGAGCAAGAAGCGTGGCTTAGCACTAACGGAAACATATACAGTTATACACTAATTCAAACATGAAAAATTAACAATGCATGCTGTTTTGATTTATATTACTTATGTAACTGCGTTGCGTTTCCGGTTTGCAGAAAAGCCATGTTCTTTGCTTTTTAGATATGACAGCTTCCACCTTTTGAAAAGTAAATAAAAGCGGTTGCGTGAGCTGAAGCACTAAAACTATATATCTCTTTCGTAGGATCCACGTTAAGGATTTCTGCACACTTTACATCTTACAAAACTTGATTTCAAAGAGGAAGAGATCGGAGATGAATCACATGATGAAGACCAACACTGTTTCTGATCCTCGTTTGAGGCTCAAGTGGGACATATTCCTCAGTTTCCAAAGAGACAGAAGCCACAGTTTCACGGATCGTCTCTATGAAGCGCTCATCAAGGCACAGGTCAGGGTATGGAAAGGTGACGTGGAACGCAAGGATCAGGGGCTCGGTCCAAGTCTTGTGGAGGCTATGGAGGATTCAGTGGCTTTTGTCGTAGTCTTATCCCCTGACTATGCCAAGTCTCACTGGTGCCTTGAAGAATTAGCCAATCTCTGCGATCTGAGATCATCGCTAGGTCGTCCTATATTACCGATCTTTTACGAGGTTGATCCATGGCACTTTCGGAAACAGAGTCCTTTCGAAGAAGATATTGAAGATCACGCGAAAAGATTTGGCGAGGAGGAGATACAAAGATGGAGGGGAGCTATGAATGTAGTCGGACATATCTCCGGATTTGTTTACGGGTACATGAGCACTCGAATATGTTCATCTCTAGTCTGAATTTTATATAAATATTAGACAACATGTTACATCATATGATTGGTAGAGACTTTGATATATACATCTCATCTAAGACATGTCACACAAGTCACAACTCTTCAACAACATCAAAACTGATTTGTTGATCAAGCTGTCCCCTTCTTTTCTTTCTTCAAATCTTGGATCATTCTGTATTTTGGATTGTTCCTTGAGAATCACCTCCCTTAGAGGTTGATTGTTTGTGGTTTTTATCACAGTTTTTGGTTTTGGTTTTTCAAAAATCTATTTTTTTGCCAATCAAAATTCTTAGAAAATAGATTCTCTAAATTGTAGGGAAACCAGATTTTGAAAATAACTACTACTTCTTAACAAAAACCACAATCTATGTTTCCTTAGTTTTTTCATGTACGTCACTTTTTCATATTATTATAAATTAGAAGAATATAAAATAATAAAAGTTTTTGAATACTTGCTGATGTAGATAATAGGAAAGGAAGCAAGAGGAGTGCACAACACACGACAAGCAAAAGGAATGACATTTTGGGCACCTAATATTAACATTTTATTTTTGGTTAAAAAATTATCTTTTAAGTTAATGTTTTGAAAATATATACCAAAAATCATTAATCTAACTTTAGAAAAACTAAAAATATAAAGAAAATATTAAATTAATAATTTAAAATATATTTAAATAATTCTATACAGTTTTCCACACATACAATTTTCAAACTTATAAAAAACATATTTAAATTTTATTTATCATATTTATATAATAAATTAATTATCAATTATATACTATTTAATTAGGTTAAGTAAAAATAATTTGTTTAACATCTATAATATGAAAATATTAAATATGAACATTTTCAAAAAAAATTCTCAAATATAATTTATTATTTAAATATTATTTTATGTAAAGTTTACATATTTTTATGAGATATATTTGGTAGTATTTATTAAAAATGATATTTATTTTCGTAATTTTAAGTTTGTTTAAAAAGAAATTACGTTACAAGTGAAGTTCTTAAAAATAATAAATAATCTTAAAATTAAATAATTTATAAATCAAACTTTAAAAAAACTGAAATATACAAAAAAATCAAACTTAAAAAAAAAAAATCTAAAAACCAAAAGCTAGAATCTAGAATCACCATTCAAGTTTTTTGAAAAACTAAAAGCTACAGCAAAATCAAAAACTAAATATCAAAAACTAAAATCTAAAATCTAGAAACTAAAATCCAAAAACCAAAAACTAAAATCCAAAAAGCATCTAAACAATCATCACCTTAGTTCATTTCCTTGAACGTCTCAAACCTTCTGATTCCTTTAGAGTCTTTGAAAGACACGAGGTACTATTTTTTAATCAATTTTCACTTGACTTTGGTTCCCACTTCCGACAAACAGTGACAGTCAACGCTAAGCTTTTGTCAGAATGTAAGAATAGAGTGACATTTCAACTTGAAAAATATCTTACTAAAAGTTAGCTTCTTTTCCATCGAAAGTTTTCTCTCTGACTTCGCGAAGACCTTTCAGCGAGAATTGATTCTTAAATCAAGAAAGATCAGAGATCGGAGATGGAGACCGAGGTTATCACCAAACCGCACAGACTCAAGTTCGACGTCTTCCTTAGCTTCCGAGGCGAAGACACGCGCTACAACATCACGGA
>MU106564.1:27150-43672 GCA_012274485.2 Sinapis alba
AAGCTTGATTTGGAACCATTAATCAGTGGATAGTGTCCATGAAGTTGAATAAATCCCATATGAGGTATATTAAAGAAGTTATTCCACTTTCTAATCAGTATATCAATGTTTAGCATGTTTGGACATATGGCAAGTTCTTAAATCTTCTAATCAAACCAGGATGAATCACTATGTAAGAAGCTTGATTTGAAACCATTATTAAGTGGATAGTGTCCATAAAGTTGACTAAATCCCATAAGAAGTATATTAAAGAAGTTCTTCCACTTTCTAATCATGATATCCATGTTTAGCCTGTTTGGACATATGGCAAGTTCTTTAAGCTTCTAATCAAACCAGGATGAATCACTATGTAATAAGCTTGATTTGGAACCATTAATCAGTGGAGAGTCTTCGATGAAGTTAGATAAATCTCTTAGGAGTTATGTTGAAGAAGTTATTCCACTTTCTAATCAGGATATCCATGTTTAGACTGTTTGGACATATGGCAAATTCTTCAAGCTTCTAATCAAACCAGGATGACTCACTATGTAAGAAGCTTGATTTGAAACCATTAATCAGTGGATAGTTTCCATGAAGTTGAATAAATCCCATAGGAGGTATGTTATAAAAGTTATTACACTTTATAATCAGAATATCCATGTTTAGCCTGTTTGGACATATGACAAGTTCTTCAAGCTTCTAATCAAACCAGGATGAGTTACTTTGTAAGAAGCTTGATTTGGAACCATTACTCAGTGGAGAGTGTCCATGAAGTAGAATAAAACCCATAGGAGGTATGTTAAAAAAGTTATTACACTTTATAATCAGAATATCCATGTTTAGCCTGTTTGGACATATGGCAAGTTATTCAAGCTTCTAATCAAACAAGGATGAATCACTATGTAAGAAGATTGATTTTGAACCATTAATAAGTGGAGAGTCTTTCATGAAGTTGGATAAATCTCATAGGAGTTATGTTGAAGAAGTTATTCCACTTTCTAATCAGGATATCCATGTTTAGACTGTTTGGACATATGGCAAGTTCTTTAAGCTTCTAATCAAACCAGGATGAATCACTATGTAAGAAGCTTGATTTGGAACCATTAATCAGTGGAGAGTCTTCCATGAAGTTAGATAAATCTCATAAGAGGTATGTTAAAGTAGTTATTCCACTTTCTAATCAGGATATCCATGTTGAGCCTGTTTGGACATATGGCAAGTTCTTTAAGCTTCTAATCAAACCAGGATGAATCACTATGTAAGAAGCTTGATTTTGAACCATTAATCAGTGGAGAGTCTTCCACGAAGTTAGATAAATTTCATAGGAGTTATGTTGAATAAGTTATTCCACTTTCTAATCAGGATATCCATGTTTAGACTGTTTGGACATATGGCAAATTCTCCAAGCTTCTAATCAAACCAGGATGACTCACAATGTAAGAAGCTTGATTTGGAACCATTAATCAGTGGATAGTGTCCATGAAGTTGAATAAATCCCATAGGAGGTATATTAAAGAAGTTATTCCACTTTCTAATCAGTATATCCATGTTTAACATGTTTGGACATATGGCAAGTTCTTCAAGCTTCTAATCAAACCAGGATGAATCACTATGTAAGAAGCTTGATTTGTAACCATTAATAAGTGGAGAGTCTTTCATGAAGTTAGATTAATCTCATAGGAGTTATGTTGAAGAAGTTATTCCACTTTCTAATCATAATATCCATGTTTAGACTGTTCGGACATATGGCAAGTTTTCAAGTTTCTAATCAAACCAGGATGAATCACTATGTAAGAAGCTTGATTTGGAACCATTAGTCAGTGGAGAGTGTCCATGAAGTTGAATAAATCCCATAGGAGGTATGTTAAAGAAGTTATTCCACTTTCTAATCAGGATATCCATGTTTAGCCTGTTTGGACATATGGCAAGTTCTTCAAGCTTCTAATCAAACCAGGATGAGTCACTATGTAAGAAGCTTGATTTTGAACCATTAATCAGTGGAGAGTCTTCCATGAAGTTAGATAAATCTCATAGGAGTTATGTTGAAGAAGTTTTTCCACTTTCTAAACAGGATATCCATGTTTAGACTGTTTGGACATATGGCAAATTCTTCAAGCTTCTAATCAAACCAGGATGACTCACTATGTAAGAAGCTCGATTTGAAACCATTAATCAGTGGATAGTGTCCATGAAGTTGAATAAATCCCATAGGAAGTATGTTATAAAAGTTATTACACTTTATAATCAGAATATCTATGTTTAGCCTGTTTGGACATATGGCAAGTTCTTCAAGCTTCTAATCAAACCAGGATGACTTACTATGTAAGAAACTTGATTTGGAACCACTAGTCAGTGGAGAGTGTCCATGAAGTTGAATAAATCCCATAGGAGGTATATTAAAGAAGTTATTCCCTTTTCTAATCAGGATATCCATATTTAGCCTGTTTGGACATATGGCAAGTTCTTCAAGCTTCTAATCAAACCAGGATGAATCACTATGTAAGAAGCTTGATTTTGAACCATTAATAAGTGGAGAGTCTTTCATAAAGTTGGATAAATCTCATAGAAGTTATGTTGAAGAAGTTATTCCACTTTCTAATCGTTATATCCATGTTTAGCCTGTTTGGACATATGGCAAGTTCTTCAAGCTTCTAATCAAGCCAGGATGAATCACTATGTAAGAAGCTTGATTTGGAACCATTAATCAGTGGAGAGTGTCCATGAAGTTGAATAAATCCGATAGAAGGTATGTTAAAGAAGTTATTCCACTTTCTAATCAGGATATCCATGTTTATACTGTTTGGACATATGGCAAGTTCTTCAAGCTTCTAAACAAACCAGGATGAATCACTATGTAAGAGCTTGATTTGGAACCATTAATCAGTGGAGAGTCTTTCATGAAGTTGAATAAATCTCATAAGAGTTATGTTGAAGAAGTTATTCCACTTTCTAATCAGGATATCCATGTTTAGCCTGTTTGGACATATGGCAAGTTCTTCAAGCTTCTAATCAAACCAGGATGAATCACTATGTAAGAAGCTTGATTTGAAACCATTATTAAGTGGATAGTGTCCATAAAGTTGACTAAATCCCATAAGAAGTATATTAAAGAAGTTATTCCACTTTCTAATCAGAATATCAATGTTTAGCCTATTTGGATATATGGCAAGTTCTTCAAGCTTCTAATCAAACCAGGATTAATCACTATGTAAGAAGCTTGATTTGGAACCATTATTCAGTGGATAGTGTCCATGAAGTTGAATAAATCCCATAATAGGTATGTTAAAGAAGTTATTCCACTTTCTAATCATGATATCCATGTTTAGCCTGTTTGGACATATGGCAAGTTCTTCAAACTTGTAACCAAACCAGGATGAGTCACTATGTAAGAAGCTTGATTTGGAACCATTAATCAGTGGATAGTGTCCATGAAGTTGAATAAATCCCATATGAGGTATATTAAAGAAGTTATTCCACTTTCTAATCAGTATATCAATGTTTAGCATGTTTGGACATATGGCAAGTTCTTCAAGATTCTAATCAAACCAGGATGAATCACTATGTAAGAAGATTGATTTGTAACCATTAATAAGTGGAGAGTCTTTCATGAAGTTGGATTAATCTCATAGGAGTTATGTTGAAGAAGTTATTATACTTTCTAATCAGGATATCCATGTTTAGACTGTTTGGACATATGGCAAGTTCTTTAAGCTTCTAATCAAACCAGGATGAATCACTATGTAAGAAGTTTGATTTGGAACCATTAATCAGTGGAGAGTCTTCCATGAAGTTAGATAAATCTCATAAGAGGTATGTTAAAGAAGTTATTCCACTTTCTAATCAGGATATCCATGTTGAGCCTGTTTGGACATATGGCAAGTTCTTTAAGCTTCTAATCAAACCAGGATGAATCACTATGTAAGAAGCTTGATTTTGAACCATTAATCAGTGGAGAGTCTTCCATGAAGTTAGATAAATCTCATAGGAGTTATGTTGAAGAAGTTATTCCACTTTCTAATCAGGATATCCATGTTTAGACTGTTTGGACATATGGCAAATTCTTCAAGCTTCTAATCAAACCAGGATGACTCATAATGTAAGAAGCTTGATTTGGAACCATTAATCAGTGGATAGTGTCCATGAAGTTGAATAAATCCCATAGGAGGTATATTAAAGAAGTTATTCCACATTCTAATCAGTATATCCATGTTTAACCTGTTTGGACATATGGCAAGTTCTTCAAGCTTCTAATCAAACCAGGATGAGTCACTATGTAAGAAGCTTGATTTTGAACCATTAATCAGTGGAGAGTCTTCCATGAAGTTAGATAAATCTCATAGGAGTTATGTTGAAGAAGTTATTCCACTTTCTAATCAGGATATCCATGTTTAGACTGTTTGGACATATGGCAAATTCTTCAAGCTTCTAATCAAACCAGGATGACTCATAATGTAAGAAGCTTGATTTGGAACCATTAATCAGTGGATAGTGTCCATGAAGTTCAATAAATCCCATAGGAGGTATATTAAAGAAGTTATTCCACATTCTAATCAGTATATCCATGTTTAACCTGTTTGGACATATGGCAAGTTCTTCAAGCTTCTAATCAAACCAGGATGAGTCACTATGTAAGAAGCTTGATTTTGAACCATTAATCAGTGGAGAGTCTTCCATGAAGTTAGATAAATCTCATAGGAGTTATGTTGAAGAAGTTTTTCCACTTTCTAATCAGGATATCCATGTTTAGACTGTTTGGACATATGGCAAATTCTTCAAGCTTCTAATCAAACCAGGATGACTTACTATGTAAGAAGCTTGATTTGGAACCATTGGTCAGTGGAGAGTGTCCATGAAGTTAAATAAATCTCATAGGAGGTATGTTAAAGAAGTTATTCCCTTTTCTAATCAGGATATCCATGTTTAGCCTGTTTGGACATATGGCAAGTTCTTCGAGCTTCTAATCAAACCAAGATTAATCACTATGTAAGAAGCTTGATTTTGAACCATTAATAAGTGGAGAGTCTTTCATGAAGTTGGATAAATCTCATAGGAGTTATGTTGAAGAAGTTATTCCACTTTCTAATCAGGATATCCATGTTTAGACTGTTTGGACATATGGCAAATTCTTCAAGCTTCTAATCAAACCAGGATGACTCATAATGTAAGAAGCTTGATTTGGAACCATTAATCAGTCGATAGTGTCCATGAAGTTGAATAAATCCCATAGGAGGTATATTAAAGAAGTTATTCCACATTCTAATCAGTATATCCATGTTTAACCTGTTTGGACATATGGCAAGTTCTTCAAGCTTCTAATCAAACCAGGATGAATCACTATGTAAGAAGCTTGATTTGTAACCATTAATAAGTGGAGAGTCTTTCATGAAGTTGGATTAATCTCATAGGAGTTATGTTGAAGAAGTTATTCCACTTTCTAATAAGAATATCCATGTTTAGACTGTTTGGACATATGGCAAGTTCTTCAAGTTTCTAATCAAACCAGGATGAATCACTATGTAAGAAGCTTGATTTGGAACAATTAGTCAGTGGAGAGTGTCCATGAAGTTGAATAAATCCCATAGGAGGTATGTTAAAGAAGTTATTCCACTTTCTAATCAGGATATCCATGTTTAGCCTATTTGGACATATGGCAAGTTCTTCAAGCTTCTAATCAAACCAGGATGAGTCACTATGTAAGAAGCTTGATTTTGAACCATTAATCAGTGGAGAGTCTTCCATGAAGTTAGATAAATCTCATAGGAGTTATGTTGAAGAAGTTTTTCCACTTTCTAATTAGGATATCCATGTTTAGACTGTTTGGACATATGGCAAATTCTTCAAGCTTCTAATCAAACCAGGATGACTTACTATGTAAGAAGCTTGATTTGGAACCATTAGTCAGTGGAGAGTCTCCATGAAGTTGAATAAATCCGATAGGAGGTATGTTAAAGAAGTTATTCCACTTTCTAATCAGGATATCCATGTTTATACTGTTTGGACATATGGCAAGTTCTTCAAGCTTCTAATCAAACCAGGTTGAATCACTATGTAAGAAGCTTGATTTGGAACCATTAATCAGTGGAGAGTCTTTCATGAAGTTGGATAAATCTCATAAGAGTTATGTTGAAGAAGTTATTCCACTTTCTAATCATGATATCCATGTTTAGACTGTTTGGACATATGACAAGTTCTTCAAGCTTCTATTCAAACCAGGATGACTCACTATGTAAGAAGCTTTATTTGGAACCATTAATCAGTGGGGAGTGTCCATGAAGTTGAATAAATCCCATGGGAGGTATGTTAAAGAAGTTATTCCACTTTCTAATCAGAATATCCATGTTTAGCCTATTTGGACATATGGCAAGTTCTTCAAGCTTCTAATCAAACCAGGATAAATCACTATGTAAGAAGCTTGATTTGGAACCATTAATCAGTGGATAGTGTCCATGAAGTTGAATACATCAAATAGGAGGTATATTAAAGAAGTTATTCCACTTTCTAATCAGTATATCCATGTTTAGCCTTTTTGGACATATGGCAAGTTCTTCAAGCTTCTAATCAAACCAGAATGAGTCACTATGTAAGAAGCTTGATTTTGAACCATTAATCAGTGAAGAGTCTACCATGAAGTTAGATAAATCTCATAGGAGTTATGTTGAAGAAGTTTTTCCACTTTCTAATCAGAATATCCATGTTTAGACTGTTTGGACATATGGCAAGTTCTTCAAGTTTCTAATCAAACCAGGACGAATCACTATGTAAGAAGCTTGATTTGGAAACATTAGTCAGTGGAGAGTGTCCATGAAGTTGAATAAATCCCATAGGAGGTATGTTAAAGAAGTTATTCCACTTTCTAATCAGGATATCAATGTTTAGCCTGTTTGGACATATGGCAAGTTCTTCAATATTCTAATCAAACCAGGATGAGTCACTATGTAAAAAGCTTGATTTTGAACCATTAATCAGTGAAGAGTCTTCCATGAAGTTAGATAAATCTCATACGAGTTATGTTGAAGAAGTTTTTCCACTTTCTAATCAGGATATCCATGTTTAGACTGTTTGGACATATGGCAAATTCTTCAAGCTTCTAATCAAACCAAGATGACTTACTATGTAAGAAGCTTGATTTGGAACCATTAGTTAGTGGAGAGTGTCCATGATTTGGAACCAATGTTTAGCCTGTTTGGACATATGGCAAGTTCTTTAAGCTTCTAATCAAATCAGGATGAATCACTATGTAAGAAGCTTGATTTGGAACCATTAATCAGTGGAGAGTCTTCCATGAAGTTAGATAAATCTCATAGGAGTTATGTTGAAGAAGTTATTCCACTTTCTAATCAGGATATCCATGTTTAGACTGTTTGGACATATGGCAAATTCTTCAAGCTTCTAATCAAACCAGGATGACTCACTATGTAAGAAGCTTGATTTGAAACCATTAATCAGTGGATAGTGTCCATGAAGTTGAATAAATCCCATAGGAGGTATGTTAAAAAAGTTATTACACTTTATAATCAGAATATCCATGTTTAGCCTGTTTGGACATATCGCAAGTTCTTCAAGCTTCTAATCAAACCAGGATGAATTACTTTGTAAGAAGCTTGATTTGGAACCATTACTCAGTGGAGAGTGTCCATGAAGTAGAATAAAACCCATAGGAGGTATGTTAAAAAAGTTATTACACTTTATAATAAGAATATCCATGTTTAGCCTGTTTGGACATATGGCAAGTTATTCAAGCTTCTAATCAAACAAGGATAATTCACTATGTAAGAAGATTGATTTTGAACCATTAATAAGTGGAGAGTCTTTCACGAAGTTGGATAAATCTCATAGGAGTTATGTTGAAGAAGTTATTCCACTTTCTAATCAGGATATCCATGTTTAGACTGTTTGGACATATGGCAAGTTTGTTAAGCTTCTAATCAAACATGGATGAATCACTATGTAAGAAGCTTTATTTGGAACCATTAATCAGTGGAGAGTCTTCCATGAAGTTAGATAAATCTCATAAGAGGTATGTTAAAGAAGTTATTCCACTTTCTAATCAGGATATCCATGTTTAGCCTATTTGGACATATGGCAAGTTCTTTAAGCTTCTAATCAAATCAGGATGAATCACTATGTAAGAAGCTTGATTTTGAACCATTAATCAGTGGAGAGTCTTCCATGAAGTTAGATAAATCTCATAGGAGTTATGTTGAAGAAGTTATTCCACTTTCTAATCAGGATATCTATGTTTAGACTGTTTGGACATATGGCAAATTCTTCAAGCTTCTAATCAAACCAGGATGACTCACTATGTAAGAAGTTTTATTTAGAACCATTAATCAGTGGATAGTGTCCATGAAGTTGAATAAATCTCATAGGAGGTATATTAAAGAAGTTATTCCACTTTCTAATCAGTATATCCATGTTTAACCTGTTTGGACATATGGCAAGTTCTTCAAGCTTCTAATCAAACCAGGATGAATCACTATGTAAGAAGATTGATTTGTAACCATTAATAAGTGGAGTCTTTCATGAAGTTGGATTAATCTCATAGGAGTTATGTTGAAGAAGTTATTCCACTTTCTAATCAGAATATCCATGTTTAGACTGTTTGGACATATGGCAAGTTCTTCAAGTTTCTAATCAAACCAGGACGAATCACTATGTAAGAAGCTTGATTTGGAACCATTAGTCAGTGGAGAGTGTCCATGAAGTTGAATAAATTCCATAGGAGGTATGTTAAAGAAGTTATTCCACTTTCTAATCAGGATATCCATGTTTAGCCTGTTTGGACATATGGCAAGTTCTTCAAGATTCTAATCAAACCTGGATGAGTCACTATGTAAGAAGCTTGATTTTGAACCATTAATCAGTGGAGAGTCTTCCATGAAGTTAGATAAATCTCATAGGAGTTATGTTGAAGAAGTTTTTCCACTTTCTAATCAGGATATCCATGTTTAGACTGTTTGGACATATGGCAAATTCTTCAAGCTTCTAATCAAACCAGGATGACTTACTATGTAAGAAGCTTGATTTGGAACCATTAGTCAGTGGAGAGTGTCCATGAAGTTGAATAAATCTCATAGGAGGTATGTTAAAGAAGTTATTCCCTTTTCTAATCAGGATATCCATGTTTACCCTGTTTGGACATATGGCAAGTTCTTCAAGCTTCTAATCAAACCAGGATGAATCACTATGTAAGAAGCTTGATTTTGAACCATTAATAAGTGGAGAGTCTTTCATGAAGTTGGATAAATCTCATAGAAGTTATGTTGAAGAAGTTATTCCACTTTCTAATCAGGATATCCATGTTTAGCATGTTTGGACATATGGCAAGTTCGTCAAGCTTCTAATCAAGCCAGGATGAATCACTATGTAAGAAGCTTGATTTGGAACCATTAATCAGTGGAGAGTGTCCATGAAGTTGAATAAATCCGATAGAAGGTATGTTAAAGAAGCTATTCCACTTTCTAATCAGGATATCCATGTTTATACTGTTTGGACATATGGCAAGTTCTTCAAGCTTCTAAACAAACCAGGATGAATCACTATGTAAGAGCTTGATTTGGAACCATTAATCAGTGGAGAGTCTTTCATGAAGTTGAATAAATCTCATAAGAGTTATGTTGAAGAAGTTATTCCACTTTCTAATCAGGATATCCATGTTTAGCCTGTTTGGACATATGGCAAGTTCTTCAAGCTTCTAATCAAACCAGGATGAATCACTATGTAAGAAGCTTGATTTGAAACCATTATTAAGTGGATAGTGTCCATAAAGTTGACTAAATCCCATAAGAAGTATATTAAAGAAGTTCTTCCACTTTCTAATCAGGATATCCATGTTTAGCATGTTTGGACATATGGCACGTTCTTTAAGCTTCTAATCAAACCAGGATGAATCACTATGTAATAAGCTTGATTTGGAACCATTAAGAAGTGTAGCGTCTTCCATGAAGTTAGATAAATCTCATAGGAGTTATGTTGAAGAAGTTATTCCACTTTCTAATCAGGATATCCATGTTTAGACTGTTTGGACATATGGCAAATTCTTCAAGCTTCTAATCAAACCAGGATGACTCACTATGTAAGAAGCTTGATTTCGAACCATTAATCAGTGGATAGTGTCCATGAAGTTGAATAAATCCCATAGGAGGTATGTTATAAAAGTTATTACACTTTATAATCATAATATCCATGTTTAGCCTGTTTGGACATATGGCAAGTTCTTCAAGCTTCTAATCAAACCAGGATGAATTACTTTGTAAGAAGCTTGATTTGGAACCATTACTCAGTGGAGAGTGTCCAAGAAGTAGAATAAAACCCATAGGAGGTATGTTAAAAAAGTTATTACACTTTATAATCAGAATATCCATGTTTAGCCTGTTTGGACATATGGCAAGTTATTCAAGCTTCTAATCAAACAAGGATGAATCACTATGTAAGAAGATTGATTTTGAACCATTAATAAGTGGAGAGTCTTTCATGAAGTTGGATAAATCTCATAGGAGTTATGTTGAAGAAATTATTCCACTTTCTAATCAGGATATCCATGTTTAGACTGTTTGGACATATGGCAAGTTCTTTAAGCTTCTAATCAAACCAGGATGAATCACTATGTAAGAAGCTTGATTTGGAACCATTAATCAGTGGAGAGTCTTCCATGAAGTTAGATAAATCTCATAAGAGGTATGTTAAAGAAGTTATTCCACTTTCTAATCAGGATATCCATGTTGAGCCTGTTTGGACATATGGCAAGTTCTTTAAGCTTCTAATCAAACCAGGATGAATCACTATGTAAGAAGCTTGATTCTGAACCATTAATCAGTGGAGAGTCTTCCATGAAGTTAGATAAATCTCATAGGAGTTATGTTGAAGAAGTTATTCCACTTTCTAATCAGGATATCCATGTTTAGACTGTTTGGACATATGGCAAATTCTTCAAGCTTCTAATCAAACCAGGATGACTCACTATGTAAGAAGCTTGATTTGGAACCATTAGTCAGTGGATAGTGTCCATGAAGTTGAATAAATCCCATAGGAGGTATATTAAAGAAGTTATTCCACTTTCTAATCAGTATATCCATGTTTAACCTGTTTGGACATATGACAAGTTCTTCAAGCTTCTAATCAAACCAGGATGAATCACTATGTAAGAAGCTTGATTTGTAACCATTAATAAGTGGAGAGTCTTTCATGAAGTTGGATTAATCTCATAGGAGTTATGTTGAAGAAGTTATTCCACTTTCTAATCAAGATATCCATGTTTAGACTGTTTGGACATATGGCAAGTTCTTCAAGCTTCTAACCAAACCAGGATGAATCACTATCTAAGAAGCTTTATTTGGAACCATTAATCAGTGGAGAGTCCTTCATGAAGTTGGAAAAATCTCATAGGAATTATGTTTAAGAAGTTCTTCCACTTTTTAATCAGGATATCCATGTTTAGCCTGTTTGGATATATGACAAATTCTTCAAGCTTCTAATCAAACCAGGATGACTTACTATGTTAGAAGCTTGATTTGGAACCATTAGTCAGTGGAGAGTGTCCATGAAGTTGAATAAATCCCATAGGAGGTAAGTTAAAGAAGTTATTCCCTTTTCTAATCAAGATATCCATGTTTAGCCTGTTTGGACATATGGCAAGTTCTTCAAGCTTCTAATCAAGCCAGGATGAATCACTATGTAAGAAGCTTGATTTTGAACCATGAATAAGTGGAGAGTCTTTCATGAAGTTGGATAAATCTCATAGAAGTTATGTTGAAGAAGTTAGTCCACTTTCTAATCAGGATATTCATGTTTAGCCTGTTTGGACATATAGCAAGTTCTTCAAGCTTCTAATCAAGCCAGGATGAATCACTATGTAAGAAGCTTGATTTGGAACCATTAATATGTGGAGAGTGTCCATGAAGTTGAATAAATCCGATAGGAGGTATGTTAAAGAAGTTATTCCACTTTCTAATCATGATATCCATGTTTATACTGTTTGGACATATGGCAAGTTCTTCAAGCTTCTAATCAAACCAGGATGAATCACTATGTAAGAAGCTTGATTTGGAACCAATAATTAGTGGAGAGTCTTTCATGAAGTTGGATAAATCTCATAAGAGTTATGTTGAAGAAGTTATTCCACTTTTTAATCAGGATATCCATGTTTAGACTGTTTGGACATATGACAAGTTCTTCAAGCTTCTAATCAAACCAGGATGACTCACTATGTAAGAAGCTTGATTTGGAACCATTAATCAGTGGATAGTGTCCATGAAGTTGAATACATCCCATAGGAGGTATATTAGAGAAGTTATTCCACTTTCTAATCAGTATATCCATGTTTTGCCTGTTTGGACATATGGCAAGTTCTTCAAGCTTCTAATCAAACCAGGATAAATCACTATGTAAGAAGCTTGATCTGAAACCATTATTAAGTGGATAGTGTCCATAAAGTTGACTAAATCCCATAAGAAGTATGTTAAAGAAGTTCTTCCACTTTCTAATAAGGATATCCATGTTTAGCCTGTTTGGACATATGGCAAGTTCTTTAAGCTTCTAATCAAACCATGATGAATCACTATGTAAGAAGCTTGATTTGGAACCATTAATCAGTGGAGAGTCTTCGATGAAGTTAGATAAATCTCATAAAAGTTATGTTGAAGAAGTTATTCCACTTTCTAATCAAGATATCCATGTTTACACTGTTTGGACATATGGCAAATTCTTCGAGCTTCTAATCAAACCAGGATACCTCACTATGTAAGAAGCTTGATTTGAAACCATTAATCAGTGGATAGTGTCCATGAAGTTGAATAAATCCCATAGGAGGTATGTTATAAAAGTTATTACACTTTATAATCAGAATATCCATGTTTAGCCTGTTTGGACATATGGCAAGTTCTTCAAGCTTCTAATCAAACCAAGATGAATTACTTTGTAAGAAGCTTGATTTGGAACCATTACTCAGTGGAGAGTGTCTATGAAGTTGAATAAAACCCATAGGAGGTATGTTAAAAAAGTTATTACACTTTATAATCATAATATCCATGTTTAGCCTGTTTGGACATATGGCAAGTTATTCAAGCTTCTAATCAAACAAGGATGAATAACTATGTAAGAAGATTGATTTTGAACCATTAATAAGTGGAGAGTCTTTCATGAAGTTGGATAAATCTCAAACCAGGATGAATCACTATGGCACGTTCTTTAAGCTTCTAATCAAACCAGGATGAATCACTATGTAATAAGCTTGATTTGGAACCATTAAGCAGTGGAGAGTCTTCCATGAAGTTAGATAAATCTCATAGGAGTTATGTTGAAGAAGTTATTCCACTTTCTAATCAGGATATCCATGTTTAGACTATTTGGACATATGGCAAATTCTTCAAGCTTCTAATCTAACCAGGATGACACACTATGTAAGAAGCTTGATTTGGAACCATTAATCAGTGGATAGTGTCCATGAAGTTGAATAAATCCCATAGGAGGTATATTAAAGAAGTTATTCCACTTTCTAATCAGTATATCCATGTTTAACTTGTTTGGACATATGGCAAGTTCTTCAAGCTTCTAATCAAACCAGGATGAATCACTATGTAAGAAGCTTGATTTGTAACCATTAATAAGTGGAGAATCTTTCATGAAGTTGGATTAATCTCATAGGAGTTATGTTGAAGAAGTTATTCCACTTTCTAATCCGAATATCCATGTTTAGACTCTTTGGACATATGGCAAGTTCTTCAAGTTTCTAATCAAACCAGGATGAATCACTATGTAAGAAGCTTTATTTGGAACCATTAGTCAGTGGAGAGTGTCCATGAAGTTGAATAAATCCCATAGGAGGTATGTTAAAGAAGTTATTCCACTTTCTAATCAGGATATCCATGTTTAGCCTGTTTGGACATATGACAAGTTCTTCAAGCTTCTAATCAAACCAGGATGAGTCACTACGTAAGAAGCTTGATTTGGAACCATTAATCAGTGGAGAGTCTTCCATGAAGTTAGATAAATCTCATAGGAGTTATGTTGAAGAAGTTTTTCCACTTTCTAATCAGGATATCTATGTTTAGACTGTTTGGACCTATGGCAAATTCTTCAAGCTTCTAATCAAACCAGGATGACTTACTATGTAAGAAGCTTGATTTGGAACCATTGGTCAGTGGAGAGTGTCCATGAAGTTGAATAAATCCCATAGGAGGTATGTTAAAGAAGTTATTCCCTTTTCTAATCAGAAATATCTATGTTTAGCCTGTTTGGACATATGGCAAGTTCTTCAAGCTTCTAATCAAAGCAGGATGAATCACTATGTAAGAAGCTTGATTTTGAACCATTAACAAGTGGAGAGTCTTTCATGAAGTTGGATAAATCTCATAGAAGTTATGTTGAAGAAGTTATTCCACTTTCTATTCAGGATATCCATGTTTAGCCTGTTTGGACATATGGCAAGTTCTTCAAGCTTCTAATCAAGCCAGGATGAATCACTATGTAAGAAGCTTGATTTGGAACCGGTAATCAGTGGAGAGTGTCAATGAAGTTGAATAAATCCGATAGGAGGTATGTTAAAGAAGTCATTCCACTTTCTAATCAGGATATCCATGTTTATACTGTTTGGACATATGGCAAGTTCTTCAAGCTTCTAATCAAACCAGGATGAATCACTATGTAAGAAGCTTGATTTGGAACCATTACTCAGTGGAGAGTCTTTCATGAAGTTGGATAAATCTCATAGGAGTTATGTTGAAGAAGTTATTCCAGTTTCTAATCAGGATATCCATGTTTAGACTGTTTGGACATATGGCAAGTTCTTCAAGCTTCTAATTAAACCAGGATGAATCACTATGTAAGAAGCTTGATTTGGAACCATTAATCAGTGGATAGTGTCCATGAAGTTGAATAAATCCCATAGGAGGTATATTAAAGAAGTTATTTCACTTTCTAATCAGTTTTTCCATGTTTAGCCTGTTTGGACATATGGCAAGTTCTTCAAGCTTCTAATCAAACCAGGATAAATCACTATGTAAGAAGCTTGATTTTGAACCATTAATAAGTGGAGAGTATTTCATGAAGTTGGATAAATCTCATAGGAGTTATGTTGAAGAAGTTATTCCACTTTCTAATCAGGATATCCATGTTTAGACTGTTTGGACATATGGCAAGTTCTTCAAGCTTCTAATCAAACCAGGATAAATCACAATGTAAGAAGCTTGATTTTGAACCATTAATAAGTGGAGAGTATTTCATGAAGTTGGATAAATCTAATAGGAGTTATGTTGAAGAAGTTATTCCACTTTCTAATCAGGATATCCATGTTTAGAATTTTTGGACATATGGCAAGTTCTTCAAGCTTCTAATCAAATCAGGATGAATCACTATGTAAGAAGCTTGATTTGGAACCATTAATCAGTGGAGAGTGTCCATGAATTTGAATAAATCCCATAGGAGTAATGTTAAAGAAGTTCTTCCACTTTTTAATCAGGATATCCATATTTAGCCTGTTTGGACATATGGCAAGTTCTTCAAGCTTCTAATCAAACCAGGATGAATCACTATGTAAGAAGCTTGATTTTGAACCATTAGTCAGTGGAGAGTGTCCATGAAGTTGAATAAATCCCATAGGAGGTATGTTAAAGAAGTTATTCCCTTTTCTATACAGGATATCCATGTTCAGCCTGTTTGGACATATGGCAAGTTCTTCAAGCTTCTAATCAAACCAGGATGAATCACTATGTAAGAAGCTTGATTTTGAACCATTAATAAGTGGAGAGTCTTTCATGAAGTTGGATAAATCTCATAGAAGTTATGTTGAAGAAGTTATTCCACTTTCTAATCGGGATATCCATGTTTAGCCTGTTTGGACATATGGCAAGTTCTTCAAGCTTCAAATCAAACTAGGATGAATCACTATGTAAGAAGCTTGATTTGGAACCATTAATCAGTGGAGAGTCTTTCATGAAGTTGGATAAATCTCATAAGAGTTATGTTGAAGAAGTTATTCCACTTTCTAATCAGGATATACATGTTTAGACTGTTTGGACATATGGCAAGTTATTCAAGTTTCTAATCAAACCAGGATTAATCACTGTGTAAGAAGCTTGATTTGGAACCATTACTCAGTGGAGAGTCTTTCATGAAGTTGGATAAATCTAATAGAAGTTATGTTGAAGAATTCATTCCACTTTCTAATAAGGATATCCATGTTTAGACTGTTTGGACATATGGCAAGCTCTTCAAGCTTCTAATCAAACCAGGAAGACTCACTATGTAAGAAGATTGATTTGGAACCATTAATCAGTGGAGAGTGTCCATGAAGTTGAATAAATCCCATAGCAGGTATGTTAAAGAAGTTATTCGACTTTTTAATCACTATATCCATGTTTAGCCTGTTTGGACATATGACAAGTTCTTCAAGCTTCTAATCAAACCAGGATGAATCACTATGTAAGAAGCTTGATTTGGAACCATTACTCAGTGGAGAGTCTTTCATGAAGTTGGATAAATCTCATAGGAGTTATGTTGAAGAAGTTATTCAAGTTTCTAATCAGGATATCCATGTTTAGACTGTTTG
>MU106564.1:74411-95983 GCA_012274485.2 Sinapis alba
TGAATCACTATGTAAGAAGCTTGATTTGGAACCACTAATCAGTGGAGAGTCTTTCATGAAGTTGGATAAATCTGATAGGAGTTATGTTGAAGAAGTTATTCCACTTTCTAATCATGATATCCATGTTTAGCCTGTTTGGACATATGGCAAGTTCTTCAAGCTTCCAATCAAACCAGTATGAATCACTATGTAAGAAGCTTGATTTGGAACCATTATTCAGTGGATAGTGTCCATGAAGTTGAATAAATCCCATAGGAGGTATGTTAAAGAAGTTATTCCACTTTCTAATCAGGATATCCATGTTTAGACTGTTTGGACATATGGCAAGTTCTTCAAGCTTCTAATCAAACCAGGATGACTCACTATGTAAGAAGCTTGATTTGGAACCATTAATCAGTGGGGAGTGTCCATGAAGTTGAATAAATCTCATAGGAGGTATGTTAAAGAAGTTATTCCACTTTCTAATCAGAAAATCCATGTTTAGCCTATTTCGACATATGGCAAGTTCTTCAAGCTTCTAATCAACCCAGGATGAATCACTATGTAAGAAGCTTGATTTGAAACCATTAATCAGTGGATAGTGTCCATGAAGTTGAATAAATTCCATAGGAGGTTTATTAAAGAAGTTATTTCACTTTCTAATAAGTATATCCATGTTTAGCCTGATTAGACATATGGCAAGTTCTTCAAACTTCTAATCAAACCAGGATGAATCACTATGTAAGAAGCTTGATTTGGAACCATTACTCAGTGGAGAGTCTTTTATGAAGTTGGATAAATCTCATAGGAGTTATGTTGAAGAAGTTATTCCACTTTCTAATAAGGATATCCATGTTTAGCCTGTTTGGACATATGGCAAGTTCTTCAAGCTTCTAATCAAACCAGAATTAATCAATATGTAAGAAGCTTGATTTGGAACCATTAATCAGTGGAGAGTCTTCCATGAAGTTAGATAAATCTCATAGGAATTATGTTGAAGAAGTTTTTCCACTTTCTAATCAGGATATCCATGTTTAGACTGTTTGGACATATGGCATGTTCTTCAATCTTCTAATCAAACCAGGATGAATCACTATGTAAGAAGCTTGATTTGGAACCATTAATCAGTGGAGAGTGTCCATGAAGTTGAATAAATCCCATAGGAGTTATGTTAAAGAAGTTATTCCACTTTCTAATCAGGATATCTGTTGAGATGAAGCAATAAAGATCAAGAGGAATGGTTGATTCGAATTAAGTTAGGAGTTAACTTGGGAACCAAGGCTGTCCGTACAACCTAGAGTGCCTTCAAAGGCAAGCAAGTGTTGTGCCTGGTTGCATGAGCTAAAGAAGGTCCAAGGAAGCTTACTATATTGTATTGATATTGACAAAGGAGGAGGGAGAGCTGAGAGAGCTGTTGGAGAAGCAGGACCACAAGGTCACATGTTGGGACAGGATCAAGGACCTGTCACTTTCACACTGTCTGGGCGTGCACTGATCATACCAGACTGCCCTGACCACACCAGACTGCTTCCCTGATCACACCAGACTGCCTTCCCTTTGTTTATTAATTTATGTTGTCAAGTAGCTCATTTGTTTGTCTTTAAATATGCTTGTAACATGTTCTGAATTAAGCAAGTGAATAAGAAACACTTCTCTCTAGTCTCATTTCGAAATCCCCTCTCTCTCTCTCTAGTTCTTCATGTGTTCTTCATGTTCTTCCTTAGTTACTCTCTGATTCTCTAGTTCTCACATGGTATCAGAGCATTAAGCTCCTGAAACCTATTCTCTCTTACTCTCTCTTTCTTATTCCGCAAACTACTAAGCTACTCTGATAATTTTCGAAATTCTTTTTGTCTTTTTCCACTGTTCTTGAGCTGTTCTTGCTGTTCTTGAGTTGTTCTTGATGGATTTGACAGAAAACTCAAAAATGGTTATGATTCCTGTTACTCTCAAGGGAACTAACTACCTACTGTGGGCAAGACTAGCTAAAACTGCTCTTGGAGGAAGAGGCCTCTAGGAAATTGTTGAAGAAGGCAAGAGGCCAAAGAAGATCATCCTAGGAGAGGATGGTAAAGAAGTTGTGACTGCTGAAGCTGGCGACAGGAAGAAAGATCAGGAGGATCTCATGGTGTTGTCCATTCTCCAGTCCAGCCTTGAAGCCTCAATCCAAGAAGCTTACTCCTACTGTGAAACTTTCAAGGATCTGTGGGACACACTGCAAAAGGTTTATGGTAACCAGTCTAACATCAGTAGAGTGTTTGAGGTCAAGAGGGCCATCAACACTCTCAGTCAAGAGGACACTGATTTTTCTAAGCATTTTGGGAAGTTTAGATCCTTGTGGGCAGAGCTGGAGATGTTCAGACCAGCTACTGTTGATCTTGAGGTGCTTAATGAAAGAAGAGAACAAGATAAGGTATTTGCCTTGCTGTTTACTCTCAATCCAGCCTATAGAGACCTGATTAAGCACATCCTAAGGAGTGATAAACTTCCATCTCTTGAAGAGCTATGCGCTCAGATTCAAAAGGAACAAGGCTCTGTGGAGCTATTTGGAGGCAAAGGAGAACTTGTTCTTGCAAACCAGGCTGAGGGTATTGCAAACAAAGGCTCCTACAAGCATGATGACAAGAAGATATGGGTATGCGACCACTGCAAGAAGAAAGGCCATGGAAAGGACAAATGCTGGATACTTCATCCTCACCTCAAACCTCAAAAGTTCAGGACACCATACCATGAAGCAAGAGCCAATCTCTCTAGTGATGTGGGTGAACCATCTACTCCAGGAACCATGCGCTCTAACCATGCTGCTGGTGAGGGAAAGACATTGACTTCCAGTAGCTGTTCAAGCTTGAGGAACACACAAGATGAAGCCATCAAGCGATCTGATATTGAGGCTCTCATCAAGATCCTCAAGGACAACTCTGGTAACATACTTGGTACCTCTTTACATGCTTCTAATTGTGGTGTCTCCTTGAATGCTTTCACTGATTTAAAATTAACTAAACCTTTAGTTATAGATTCAGGAGCTAGCCACCACATGATTAGTGATCAAAACTTAATTAAAAATATTGTTCCTGCCTTAGGAAATGTTATGATTGCTAATGGTGATAGAGTACCAATTAAAGGAGTAGGTGATCTTAGGTTGTTCAACAAGGATACTAAAGCCTTTTATATGCCTAGTTTCACCTCTAATTTGTTATCAGTTAAAAAGGCCACTAATGACTTGAATTGCAGTGTTACTTTCACTCCTAATGATGTCTACTTTCAGGATATTGAAACTAGTAGGTTGCTTGGCAAAGGTGTGACCAAGGGAGACTTGTACTTGCTTGAAGACACCAAGCTCACAGCCGATTTATCTTATGCTTTAAATTCAAGTTTTAATTTCCCTAAAGATGTAATGTGGCATGCTAGATTAGGACATCCTCATTCTCGTGCCTTGAACATCATGTTGCCTAGTATTTCATTTCAAAAAGATTGTGAAGCATGTATCTTAGGAAAACATTGCAAAACTGTCTTTCCTAAATCTAGTACTATCTATGAAAGTTGCTTTGATTTAATTCACTCTGATGTGTGGACTGCTCCTTGTGCATCTAGGGAACATCATAAGTACTTTGTGACATTTATAGATGAGAAATCAAAGTACACATGGATCACCTTGCTGCAATCTAAAGATAGGGTGTTAGATGCTTTTATAAACTTCCAAACTTATGTCTCTAACCATTACAATGCCAAGATAAAAATTCTTAGATCAGATAATGGAGGAGAATACACCAGCAAAGCATTCAAACAACACTTAGCCAAGTATGGGATGATCCATCAAACAAGCTGTCCATATACTCCACAACAAAATGGTGTGGCTGAGAGGAAGAATAGACATCTTATGGAGGTGGCCAGAAGTATGATGTTCCACATGAATGTACCTAAGAGGTTCTGGGGGGATGCTGTGATGACAGCTTGCTACTTGATCAACAAGATTCCTACCAAGGTTCTTCAAGATCAGTCTCCACATGAGGTATTAAACAAATATCGCCCATCTATAGATCACCTTCGGGTATTTGGTTGCTTGTGCTTTGTCTTAATTCCAGGAGAACAAAGGAACAAGCTGGAACCAAAGAGTACAAGGGCAATGTTCATTGGGTACTCACCTCACCAAAAGGGATACAAGTGTTTTTCACCAGAAACCAGGAGGGTTTTAATCTCTAGAGATGTGAGGTTTGTTGAATCCAGAGGCTACTATGATGAGAAGAGTTGGGATGAGGTGAAAGATTTGTCTCAATCAGCCTCAGATAGAGCTGCAAATTTGAGAAGGGTAATGGAGAGTCTTGGCATCAATATACCACAAGAGAGGGTTGTGATGGAGACTGAGCCAAGACAAGACCAGCCAAGTCCACAAACTGAAGAATCGCCTGAGGGGTCTGAAAATGAAGTTGTGGATGTTACTCCTCTTGCTCCTGAAGGGGGGAATCAAACTGAAGCTCAACAAGAAAGTTCAGTATCTCAGGACCAAGATGAGCAACAAGAAGGGTCAGTGGTGAGTGAATATCAAGAGGAGACTACACCAACTGAAGAAAATGTTCAAACATTAAGAAGGAGCACCAGGATTAGACATCCTCCTTCAAATTGGGTCAACACAAGAGTCTACTTCAACTCACAAGCAGTAGCTCATCCCATTCGAGCTGTGTGTTCTTTGGCTCAATACCCACAGGATCATGTTGTGTTCATGGGAAAGCTAGACCAGGAGTACATCCCAAGGTCTTATGAGGAAGCTATGAAACACAAGGAGTGGAGAGACTCAGTGGGAAATGAAACCAATGCTATGATTGTGAATGACACTTGGTATGAAGCAGAACTTCCAAAGGGCAAGAAGGCAGTGACAAGCATGTGGATCTTCACCATCAAATACAATGCTGATGGTACTGTGGAAAGATGCAAGACAAGGCTTGTTGCAAGAGGATTCACTCAGACTTATGGAGAAGACTACCTTGATACTTTTGCACCAGTGGCTAAGCTCCATACCATAAGGATCATTCTCTCTTTGGCTGTTAACTTGGAGTGGGATCTATGGCAGATGGATGTGAAGAATGCCTTCCTACAGGGTGAACTTGAAGATGAAGTCTACATGAGACCACCTCCTGGTCTAGAGCATCTAGTGAAGCCTGGAAATGTCCTTAGATTGAAGAAAGCCATCTATGGACTGAAGCAATCACCAAGGGCCTGGTACCACAAACTCAGTACAACTCTAAATGGAAGAGGCTTTGTGAAATCTGAAGCTGACCATACTCTCTTCACGCTCACCAGTCCAAAAGGCATTGTGGTGATCTTAGTGTATGTGGATGATATCATAATCACAGGAAGTGACAAGGAAGGTATCCTCTTAACTAAATCTTTTCTTAAATCATCATTTGATATCAAAGACTTGGGTGAGTTAAAGTACTTCCTAGGAATAGAGATATGCCGATCTAAAGAGGGGCTGTTTCTATCCCAAAGGAAGTACACACTTGATTTGTTGAGTGAGGCAGGTGATCTAGGTGGAAGAGCTGCCAAGACACCACTAGAAGATGGTTACAAGGCCTTGCGTGAGGGGGAGATTGAGGACAAGCCATATGGAGATGTCAAGAGTTATAGAAGAATGGTTGGGAAGCTGATCTACCTTACAATCACAAGACCAGATGTGTGTTTTGCAGTCAATCAATTCAGCCAGCACATGCAAGCTCCTAAGCTACACCATTGGAACATGGTAGAGAGAATTCTGAGGTATATTAGAGAGGCACCAGGGCAAGGAGTTTGGATGGGTTGTAACAAGAGCACTGAGATAGTAGGGTACTGTGATGCTGATTGGGCTGGAGATAGGGTGGACAGGAGGTCCACGACAGGCTACTGTACCTTCATTGGAAGCAACTTAGTCACTTGGAAGAGCAAGAAACAGAAGATAGTATCATGCTCCAGTGCCGAGGCTGAGTATAGAGCAATGAGGAAGCTCACAAGTGAACTGATTTGGATCAAGAACCTGATGAGAGACTTGGGCATTGAGACGACCAAACCTATCACAATGCACTGTGATAATCAAGCAGCCATCCATATAGCATCCAACAATGTGTTTCATGAAAGGACCAAGCACATAGAAGTGGATTGTCATAAGGTTAGACAAGCTGTGGAGCAGAAAAATTATCCTACCATGCTACACTAGAAGTTAAGATCAGTTGGCAGACATCTTCACCAAAGCAGCAAGCATCAAGGTCTGTGAGTTCATACATTCCAAACTTGGACTCATGGAACTCCCATCTCACTGATCCTCTCAGCCATGAGGTGTTCTACTCTTTTTCCTTGGCTTGGTTTTTATCCCATGTGGTTTTTCCAAGCTAAGGTTTTAATGAGGGAATGCTTCATGGTTTCCAAGCTTGACCAGTCCCTGTGGTCAAGCTTGAGGGGGAGTGTTGAGATGAAGCAATAAAGATCAAGAGGAATGGTTGATTCGAATTAAGTTAGGAGTTAACTTGGGAACCAAGGCTGTCCATACAACCTAGAGTGCCTTCAAAGGCAAGCAAGTGTTGTGCCTGGTTGCATGAGCTAAAGAAGGTCCAAGGAAGCTTAGTATATTGTATTGATATTGACAAAGGAGGAGGGAGAGCTGAGAGAGCTGTTGGAGAAGCAGGACAACAAGGTCACATGTTGGGACAGGATCAAGGACCTGTCACTTTCACACTGTCTGGGCGTGCACTGATCATACCAGACTGCCCTGACCACACCAGACTGCCCTGACCACACCAGACTGCTTCCCTGATCACACCAGACTGCCTTCCCTTTGTTTATTAATTTATGTTGTCAAGTAGCTCATTTGTTTGCCTTTAAATATGCTTGTAACATGTTCTGAATTAAGCAAGTGAATAAGAAACACTTCTCTCTAGTCTCATTTCGAAATCCCCTCTCTCTCTCTCTAGTTCTTCATGTGTTCTTCATGTTCTTCCTTAGTTACTCTCTGATTCTCTAATTCTCACAATATCCATGTTTAGCTTGTTTGGACATTTGGCAAGTTATTCAAGCTTCTAATCAAACCAGGATGAATCACTATGTAAGAAGCTTGATTTGGAACCATTAGACAGTGGAGAGTGTCCATGAAGTTGAATAAATCCCATAGGAGGTATGTTAAAGAAGTTATTCCACTTTCTAATCAGGATATCCATGTTTAGCTTGTTTGAACATATGGCAAGTTATTCAAGCTTCTAATAAAACCAGGATGAATCACTATGTAAGAAGCTTGATTTGGGACCTTATTCAGTGGATAATGTCCATGAAGTTGAATAAATCCCATAGGAGGTATGTTAAAGAAGTTATTCCACTTTCTAATCAGGATATCCATGTTTAGCCTGTTTGGACATATGGCAAGTTCTTCAAGCTTCTAATCAAACCAGGATGAATCACTATGTAAGAAGCTTGATTTGGAACCATAAATCAGTGGATGGTGTCCATGAAGTTGAATAAATCCCATAGAAGGTATATTAAAGAAGTTATTCCACTTTCTAATCAGTATATCCATGTTTAGCTTGTTTGTACATATGGCAAATTCTTCAACCTTGTAATCAAACCAGGATGAATCACTATGTAAGAAGCTTGATTTGGAACCATTAATCAGTGGATAGTGTCCATGAAGTTGAATAAATCCCATAGGAGGTATATTAAAGAAGTTATTCCACTTTCTAATCAGGATATCCATGTTTAGACTGTTTGGACATATGACAAGTTCTTCAAGCTTCTAATCAAACCAGGATGAATCACTATGTAAGAAGCTTGATTTTGAAACATTAATAAGTGGAGAGTCTTTCATGAAGTTGGATAAATCTCACAGAAGTTATGTTGAAGAAGTTATTCCACTTTCTAATCAAGATATCCATGTTTAAACTGTTTGGACATATGGCAAAATCTTCAAGCTTCTAACCAAATCAGGATGAATCACTATGTAAGAAGCTTGATTTGGAACCATTAATCAGTGGAGAGTCTTTCATGAAGTTGGATAAATCTCATAGGAGTTATGTTGAAGAAGTTATTCCACTTTCTAATCAAGATATCCATGTTTAGACTGTTTGAACATATGGCAAGTTCTTCAAGCTTCTAATCAAACCAGGATGAATTACTATGTAAAATGCTTGATTTGGAACCATTACTCAGTGGAGAGTGTCCATGAAGTTGAATAAATCCCATATGAGGTATGTTAAAGAAGTTATTACACTTTCTAATCAGGATATCCATGTTTAGCCTGTTTGGACATATGGCAAGTTCTTCAAGCTTCTAATCAAACCAGGATGAATCACTATGTAAGAAGCTTGATTTGGAACCATTACTCAGTGGAGAGTCTTTCAAGAAGTTGGATAAATCTCATAGGATTTATGTTGAAGAAGTTCTTCCACTTTCTAATCAGGATATCCATGTTTAGATTGTTTGGACATATGGCAAGTTCTTCAAGTTTCTTATCAAACCAGGATGAATCACTATGTAAGAAGCTTGATTTGGAACCATTAGTCAGTGGAGAGTCTTTCATGAAGTTGGATAAATCTGATAGGAGTTATGTTGAAGAAGTTATTCCACTTTCTAATCAGGATATCCATGTTTAGACTGTTTGGACATATGACAAGTTCTTCAAGCTTCTAATCAAACCAGGATGACTCACTTTGTAAGAAGCTTGATTTGGAACCATTAATAAGTGGGGAGTATCCATGAAGTTGAATAAATCCCATAAGAGGTATGTTAAAGAAGTTATTCCACTTTCTAATCAGGATATCCATGTTTAGCCTGTTTGGACATATGGCAAGTTCTTCAAGCTTCTAATCAAACCAGGATGAATCACTATGTAAGAAGCTTGATTTGGAACCATTATTCAGTGGATAGTGTCCATGAAGTTGAATAAATCCCATAGGAGGTATGTTAAAGAAGTTATTCCACTTTCTAATCAATATATCCATGTTTAGCATGTTTGGACATATGGCAAGTTCTTCAAGCTTGTAATCAAACCAGGATGAATCACTGTGTAAGAAGCTTTATTTGGAACCATTAATCAGTGGATAGTGTCCATGAAGTTGAATAAATCCAATAGGAGGTATATTAAAGAAGTTCTTCTACTTTCTAATCAGTATATATATTTAGCCTGTTTAGACATATGACAAGTTCTTCAAGCTTCTAATCAAACCAGGATGAATCACTATGTAAGAAGCTTGGTTTGGATCCATTATTCAGTGGATAGTGTCCATGAAGTTGAATAAATCCCATAAGAGGTATGTTAAAAAAGTTATTCCACTTTCTAATCAGGATATCCATGTTTAGACTGTTTGAACATATGGCAAGTTCTTCAAGCTTCTAATCAAACCAGGATGAATTACTATGTAAAAAGCTTGATTTGGAACCATTACTCAGTGGAAAGTGTCCATGAAGTTGAATAAATCCCATAGGAGGTATGTTAAAACAGTTATTACACTTTCTAATCAGGATATCCATGTTTAGCCTGTTTGGACATATGGCAAGTTCTTCAAGCTTCTAATCAAACCAGGATAAATCACTATGTAAGAAGCTTGATTTGGAACCATTACTCAATGGAGAGTCTTTCATGAAGTTGGATAAATCTCATAGGAGTTATGTTGAAGAAGTTCTTCCACTTTCTAAACAGGATATCCATGTTTAGACTGTTTGGACATATGGCAAGTTCTTCAAGTTTTAATCAAACCAGGATGAATCACTATGTAAGAAGCTTGATTTGGAACCATTAGTCAGTGGAGAGTCTTTCAGGAAGTTGGATAAATCTGATAGGTGTTATGTTGAAGAAGTTATTCCACTTTTTAATCAGGATATCCATGTTTAGACTGTTTGGACATATGGCAAGTTCTTCAAGCTTCTAATCAAACCAGGATGACTCACTATGTAAGAAGCTTGATTTGGAACCATTAATCAGTGGGGAGTGTCCATGAAGTTGAATAAATCCCATAGGAGGTATG
Source organism: Sinapis alba (assembly GCA_012274485.2). Taxonomy (NCBI): domain Eukaryota; kingdom Viridiplantae; phylum Streptophyta; class Magnoliopsida; order Brassicales; family Brassicaceae; genus Sinapis; species Sinapis alba. Next base: position 84,365 of record MU106564.1, read on the forward strand.
TTAAAGAAGTTATTCCACTTTCTAATCAATATATCCATGTTTAGAATGTTTGGACATATGGCAAGTTCTTCAAGCTTCTAATCAAACCAGGATGAATCACTATGTAAGAAGATTGATTTGGAACCATTAATCAGTGGGTAGTGTCCATGAAGTTGAATAAATCCCATAGGAGGTATATTAAAGAAGTTATTCCACTTTCTAATCAGTATATATATATTTAGCCTGTTTGGACATATGGCAAGTTCTTCAAGCTTCTAATCAAACCAGGATGAATTACTATGTAAGAAGCTTGGTTTGGAACCATTATTCAGTGGATAGTGTCCATGAAGTTGAATAAATCCTATAAGAGGTATGTTAAAGAAGTTATTCCACTTTCTAATCAGGATATCCATGTTTAGACTGTTTGAACATATGGCAAGTTCTTCAAGCTTCTAATCAAACCAGGATGAATTACTATGTAAAAAGCTTGATTTGGAACCATTACTCAGTGGAAAGTGTCCATGAAGTTGAATAAATCCAATAGGAGGTATGTTAAAGAAGTTATTACACTTTCTAATCAGGATATCCATGTTTAGCCTGTTTGGACATATGGCAAGTTCTTCAAGCTTCTAATCAAACCAGGATGAATCAGTATGTAAGAAGCTTGATTTGGAACCATTACTCAATGAAGAGTCTTTCATGAAGTTGGATAAATCTCATAGGAGTTGTGTTGAAGAAGTTCTTCCACTTTCTAAACAGGATATCCATGTTTAGACTGTTTGGACATATGGCAAGTTCTTCAAGTTTTAATCAAACTAGGATGAATCACTATGTAAGAAGCTTGATTTGGAACCATTAGTCAGTGGAGAGTCTTTCATGAAGTTCGATAAATCTGATAGGAGTTATGTTGAAGAAGTTATTCCACTTTCTAATCAGGATATCCATGTTTAGACTGTTTGGACATATGGCAAGTTCTTCAAGTTTTAATCAAACCAGGATGAATCACTATGTAAGAAGCTTGATTTGGAACCATTAGTCAGTGGAGAGTCTTTAATGAAGTTGGATAAATCTGATAGGAGTTATGTTGAAGAAGTTATTCCACTTTCTAATCAGGATATCCATGTTTAGACTGTTTGGACATATGTCAAGTTCTTCAAGCTTCTAATCAAACCAGGATGACTCACTATGTAAGAAGCTTTATTTGTAACCATTAATCAGTGGGGAGTGTCCATGAAGTTGAATAAATCCCATAGGAGGTATGTTAAAGAAGTTATTCCACTTTCTAATCAGAATATCCATGTTTAGCCTATTTGGACATATGGCAAGTTCTTCAAGCTTCTAATCAAACCAGGATGAATCACTATGTAAGAAGCTTGATTTGGAACCATTAATCAGTGGATAGTGTCCATGAAGTTGAATAAATCCCATAGGAGGTATATTAAAGAAATTATTTCACTTTCTAATCAGTATATCCATGTTTAGCCTGTTTGGACATATGGCAAGTTCTTCAAGCTTCTAATCAAACCAGGATGAATCACCATGTAAGAAGCTTGATTTGGAACCATTATTCAGTGGATAGTGTCCATGAAGTTGAATAAATCCCATAGGAGGTATGTTAAAGAAGTTATTCCACTTTCTAATTAGTGTATCCATGTTTAGCCTGTTTGGACATATGGCAAGTTCTTCAAGCTTCTAATCAAACCAGGATGAATCACTATGTAAGAAGCTTGATTTGGAACCATTAATCAGTGGATAGTGTCCACGAAGTTGAATAAATCCCATAGGAGGTATATTAAAGAAGTTATTCTACTTTCTAATCAGTATATATATATTTAGCTTGTTTGGACATATGGCAAGTTCTTCAAGCTTCTAATCAAACAAGGATGAATCACTATGTAAGAAGCTTGGTTTGGAACCATTATTCAGTGGATAGTGTCCATGAAGTTGAATAAATACCATAAGAGGTATGTTAAAGAAGTTATTCCACTTTCTAATCAGGATATCCATGTTTAGCCTGTTTGGACATATGGCAAGTTCTTCAAGCTTGTAATCAAACCAGGATGAATCACTATGTAAGAAGTTTGATTTGGAACCATTAATCAGTGGAGAGTCAATCATGAAGTTGGATAAATCTCATAGGAGTTATGTTGAAGAAGTTATTCCACTTTCTAATCAGGATATCCATGTTTAGCCTGTTTGGACATATGGCAAGTTCTTCAAGCTTCTAATCAAAACATGATGAATCACTATGTAAGAAGCTTGATTTGGAACCATTAATCAGTGGAGAGTCTTTCATGAAGTTGGATAAATATCATAGGAGTTATGTTGAAGAAGTTATTCCACTTTCTAATCAGGATATCCATGTTTAAACTGTTTAGACATATGGCAAATTCTCCAAGCTTCTAATCAAGCCAAGATGAATCACTATGTAAGAAGCTTGATTTGGAACCACTAATCAGTGGAGAGTGTCCATGAAGTTCAATAAATCCCATAGGAGGTATGTTAAAGAAGTTATTAGACTTTCTAATCATGATAACCATGTTTAGACTGTTTGGACATATGACAAGTTCTTCAAGCTTCTAATCAAACCAGGATTAATCACTATGTAAGAAGCTTGATTTGGAACCATTAATCAGTGGAGAGTCTTTCATGAAGTTGGATAAATCTCATAGGAGTTATGTTGAAGAAGTTATTCCACTTTCTGATCATGATATCCATGTTTAGACTGTTTGGACATATGGCAAATTCTTAAAGCTTCTAATCAAACCAGGATGACTCACTATGTAAGAAGCTTTATTTGGAACCATTAATAAGTGGAGAGTGTCCATGAAGTTGAATAAATCACATAGGAGGTATGTTAAATAAGTTATTCCACTTTCTAATCAGGATATCCATGTTTAGCCTGTTTGGACAGATGGCAAGTTATTCAAGCTTCTAATCAAACCAGGATGAATCACTATGTAAGAAGCTTGATTTTGAACCATTAATAAGTGGAGAGTCTTTCATGAAGTTGGATAAATCTCTTAGGAGTTATGTTGAAGAAGTTATTCCACCTTCTAATCAAGATATCCATGTATAGCCTGTTTGGACATATGGCAAATTCTCCAAGCTTTTAATTAAGCAAGGATGAATCACTATGTAAGAAGCTTGATTTGGAACCATTAATCAGTGGAGAGTGTCCATGAAGTTGAATAAATCTCATAGGATGTATGTTAAAGAAGTTATTCCACTTTCTAATCATGATATCAATGTTTAGCCTGTTTGGACGAATGGCAAATTCTTCAAGCTTTCTAATCAAACAAGGATGAATCACTATGTAAGAACCTTGATTTGGAACCATTAGTCAGTTGAGAGTGTCCGTGAAGTTGAATAAATCCCATAAGAGGTATGTTAAAGAAGTTATTCCACTTTCTAACCAGGATATTCATGTTTAGCCTGTTTGGACAGATGGCAAGTTATTCACGCTTCTAATAAAACCAGGATAAATCAATATGTAAGAAGCTTGATTTTGAACCATTAATAAGTGGAGAGTCTTTCATGAAGTTGGATAAATCTCATAGGAGTTATGTTGAAGAAGTTATTCCACTTTCTAATCAGGATATCCATGTTTAGACTTTTTGGACATAGGGCAAGTTCTTCAAGCTTCGAATCAAATCAGGATGAATCACTTTGTAAGAAGCTTGATTTGGAACCATTAATCACTGGAGAGTCTTTCATAAAGTTGGATAAATCTTATAAGGGTTATGTTGAAGAAGTTATTCCACTTTCTAATAAGGATATCCATGTTTAGACTATTTGGACATATGACAAGTTCTTCAAGCTTCTAATCAAACCAGGATGAATTACTATGTAAGAAGCTTTATTTGGAACCATTACTCAGTGGAGAGTGTCCATGAAGTTGAATAAATCCCATAGAAAGTATGTTAAGGAAATTATTACACTTTCTAATCAGGATATCCATGTTTAGCCTGTTTGGACATATGGCAAGTTCTTTAAGCTTCTAATCAAACCAGGATGAATCACTATGTAAGAAGCTTGATTTGAAACCGTTTATCAGTGGAGAGTCTTTCATGAAGTTGGACAAATCTCATAGGAGTTATGTTGAAGAAGTTATTCCACTTTCTAATCAGGATATCCATGTTTAGACTGTTTGGACATATGACAAGTTCTTCAAGTTTCTAATCAAACCAGGATGAATCACTATGTAAGAAGCTTGATTTGGAACCATTAGTCAGTGGAGAGTCTTTCATGAAGTTGGATAAATCTGACAGGAGTTATGTTGAAGAAGTTATTTCATTTTCTAATCAGGATATTGATGTTTAGACTGTTTGGACATATGGCAAGTTCTTCAAGCTTCTAATCAAACCAAGATAACTCACTATGTAAGAAGCTTGATTTGAAATCATTAATCAGTGGAGAGTGTCCATCATGTTGAATAAATCCCATATGAGGTATGTTAAAGAAGTTATTCCACTTTCTAATCAGTATATCCATGTTTAGCCTGTTTGGACATATGGCAAGTTCTTCAAGCTTCTAATCAAACCAGGATGAATCACTATGTAAGAAGCTTGATTTGGAACCATTAATCATTGGATAGTGTCCATGAAGTTGAATAAATCCCATATGAGGTATATTAAAGAAGTTATTCCACTTTCTAATCAGTATATCCATGTTTAGCCTGTTTGGACATATGGCAAGTTCTTCAAGCTTCTAATCAAACAAGGATAAATCACTACGTAAGAAGCTTGATTTGGAACCATTATTCAGTGGATAGTGTCCATGAAGTTGAATAAATCCCATAGGAGGTATGTTAAAGAAGTTATTCCACTTTCTAATCAGTATATCCATGTTTAGCCTGTTTGGACATATGGCAAGTTCTTCAAGCTTCTAATCAAACCAGGATGAATCACTATGTAAGAAGCTTGATTAAAAACCATTAATCAGTGGATATTGTCCATGAAGTTGAATAAATCCCATAGGAGGTATATTAAAGAAGTTATTCCACTTTCTAATCAGTATATCCATGTTTAGCCTGTTTAGACATATGGCAAGTTCTTCAAGCTTCTAATCAAACCAGGATGAATTAGTATGTAAGAAGCTTGATTTGGAACCATTAATCAGTGGAGAGTCTTTCATGAAGTTGGATAAATCTCATAGGAGTTATGTTGAAGAAGTTATTCCACTTTCTAATCATGATATCCATGTTTAAACTATTTGGACATAGGGCAAGTTCTTCAAGCTTCTAATCAAATCAGGATGAATCACTATGTAAGAAGCTTGATTTGGAACCATTAATCAGTGGAGCGCCTTTCATGAAGTTGGATAAATCTCATAGGAGTAGTCATGTCCCTGATTCTAGATAATGCCTTCGGGCACAGCCATGGTGCGAGGAGACGCACCAGTCAGGTCACATGACTTAAATACAATCGTCTCATCATCCAAGAACGTGGTTAAGGGAATCAGATAGTTTGAACTTAACCAAAAGAAGGAAGAGGCAAGCTCAAAAGAGTTGCATGAGCAATCCGGTAGCTGGACCAAATCTGGGTGAAGCTCGATGAAGTGAATGATCAGAGTTGATCATGGGAAACCTTATTATAAGTCTGTAAATAGACCAAGGGACTTAGAAGGGTTGAATAAGATAAAGAAAGGAAGCTGGACGCAGTATACAACAGCTAGGCGATGCAAGCAAGAAGCTCAACTAGCTGAACGGAGCTCGGTTGGAGCTCAAGTAGAGTGTGTCAGCTCCCGGAGCTGGATGGACTAGCTCACTCAGCTGTGTCAGCTAAGGATCAGCTCAACTCAGCTAGGTGGAGTGTTTGAAGCTCGGACCATAGGGTCGGGTCTGGGCAGTTATCGGGCCGGTTGGTTGGCCAATGATGGCTATGCGCCGGTGGGCACTTGGGATCGGACTAGGGGTTTTGGTAACCATCCTGGGCTTATGTGTGACGTGCCTAGGGGCAGTTAGACCTGTCTGGGACGTCTGGTAACTGCCATAGGCAAATAGGTGTGATCTGGACCATTGGTTAAATCAATGGCCAGAAATGATACTGAAAGGGTGCAACCTTTGGGAAAGTAACTGCCCCTTATCCTATATATACCAGGCAAGTCCGTGCCTTTGCAGGAACGCTAGGGATTCCTTCTTCACCCTGAAACACAAAGAAAACAAGAGAAAAACATAGAGATGGTCGGATTCAACATCCAAGACCAGGAGTGGTATGAAGACAGCAAAGAGGCAGTTTGGAGGGCAATCAGGAGGGGAGTGGAGAACGACCCTCTGATGGGTTTTGATTACTGTTTGCCACTCCCTGGGCTTACTATACATCCATAGAACACACGCAAATAGCCTGGAGATAATATGGAAGACCGGAATTCAATTCCAATGGCTGAGACAGCCTTGAAGGCAGATGTGTGTAGAAAGGCAGTTTTATGAGCAACAAAGGGAGAAGTGATGCACGACCCTTGGGTGGTATTTGATCATGGATGGACACGTCCTAGGATTCCTCTGTGTCCTGGTAACACACGCAAATGGTAAGGATAGAAGGGAGAAGACCAGACTCCACTCTCAAAGGCCAAGACAGCTTTGAAGGCGGCTGCAGTGCAGAAACTGGTTTCATGGGAGTTCCATGGATGGGAACTTTGGTGCGACCCTTTATTGGATCTTATCAATACTGGAGGTATGTGATAAGACTTGATGGAGGTGTACTCTGGAATAGCAAGGCCGCACTTGATAAGGGATGGCACAAGATCTACAAACATCATGGATAAGGTAACATGTTTATGATTACATTCTAGTTATATTGCATAGAATGTGGTGTGGTTAAGGACAGGTATGGCACGCCCATTGAAGACCATATATTGTGGTGTAAACTAAGGATCCAGGACACTGAGAGAAGGGGCGTATCATTGCTGATCTAACTCATCCATGTGGGATGATAGTTAGATGGTATTCATTGGATAGTGATCCATGATGGATCATGGATTGTGTTGGGTTTGATCATGGTGTGAACCATTGATCCTGCCTATTGAGGAGTCACATGGGAGTCCTAGTATAAGGGTAACCATGGGGAGGGCAAGGTTCAATTCGTTTGGAACCAACAGCAAGCAAAGGAGATGAGCCAGGCTAGTACTTGTGGGCATGGACCACAAGTATGGAGCCGGTGTGTTTACACAAGGAAGGCCGCATGTGATCTGATCATGGGCAAGGATAGACGACCTGATCCATAGATTATGGATCAAGGTGTCTGATCTGATTGATCAAAGGATGCACCGGTTGTAAGAGCAAGATTAACCGGTTCCATTGGGACATGGTTCCATGGCCGGTTAGGTAAGTGTGAAGACTCATCAGTTTTGAGTCATGCTGGGTGGTTGGTTGATTGACTTGGGATCTGATGGGCATTATTATTCTATGAGAGGACTTGACTCCAGAGGAGCATACTCCTAATACATGGAGTCACTGAACCAAGGCCTTGGCCGGTTCAGGAACATAGTCCTTGGCCCTTGGCCGGACTGATCATGGCTGAGATCTATATGATCTAGACCGGATTTTGGGAAAACCTTTTGGGAATCTCTTAGTGGTTATTTATCATGAATTATCATGGATTTTAATTAATTGTTGGAGCATGTTTTCTTGAGGTCGTTTTTGTAGCTAAAGACTTCCCAAAGGTACTTGGTCTTTGGGGATGGTTGGCTGAATGACTAAGTACCAAGGGGAAGGGTTTATGCAGGTATAAGAGAGCTCTACGAGTAGGCAGGGAGCTGGGAAAAGCTACCTCGCAGCTCGGTCAGCTGGAAAAGAGTAATGGAACCTCAAGTGAAGTTGTTCAGCTCAGCTTGCTGGATGAGCTAGCTAAACAGCTAAGTCAGCTGGGTCCGATGAGCTAACAAGCTCCGTGGATGTGGCAAAGATATGATCTAGCAAATACTTGGATAAATTAGTAACTTGCTAAGATGCTGGTAGAATGGTTAGGTGAATGGAACATCTGATTAGTGTGACTTGTACCGTATCAAGGATCGGTCTATAGAGTGAAATGGTGGCCAAGTGAACTGACCATGTCTTAGACGATCAGACCGGTCAAGTACTCGATTGGGTTAGATAAGATTATTCCGCTGCGTATTGTTAGTAATGATCTAAGTAAGTTAGGAAATGACTAAGATAGTCTTTAGCTAAGAGCTAAGTAAACCTTCGCCGTAAGGGAAAACTATAAAAGGAAAGGTTGAAAATTTGAGAGGTTCGGTCAGTGTGTGGACCGAGCGACGTGAGGCATCGACCGCGGCCTAGATGGCCGGGTTCGGGTCTTACAAGAGTAATGTTGAAAAAGTTATTCTACTTTCTAATCAGGATATCCATGTTTAGACTGTTTGGACATATGGCAAGTTCTTCAAGCTTCTAATCAAACCAGGATGAATTACTATGTAAGAAGCTTGATTTGGAACCATTAATCAGTGGAGAGTCTTTCATGAAGTTGGATAAATCTCATAGGAGTTATGTTGAAGAAGTTATTCCACTTTCTAATCAGGATATCCATGTTTAGACTGTTTGGACATATGGCAAGTTCTTCAAGCTTCTAATCAAACCAGGATGAATTACTATGTAAGAAGCTTGATTTGGAACCATTAATCAGTGGATAGTGTCCATGAAGTTGAATAAATCCCATAGGAGGTATGTTAAAGAAGTTATTCCACTTTCTAATCAGTATATCCATGTTTAGCCTGTTTGGACATATGGCAAGTTCTTCAAGTTTCTAATCAAACCAGAATGAATCACTATGTAAGAAGCTTGATTTGGAACCATTAATCAGTGGATAGTGTCCATGAAGTTGAATAAATCCCATAGGAGGTATGTTAAAGAAGTTATTCCACTTTCTAATCAGTATATCCATGTTTAGCCTGTTTGGACATATGGCAAGTTATTCTAGCTTCTAATAAAACCAGGATGGCTCACTATGTAAGAAGCTTGATTTGGAACCATTATTCAGTGGAGAGTGTCCATGAATTTGAATAAATCCCATAGGAGGTATGTTAAAGAAGTGATTTCACTTTCTAATCAAGATATCCATGTTTAGCCTATTTGGACAGATGGCAAATTATTCAAGCTTCTAATCAAACCAGGATGAATCACTATGTAAGAAGCTTGATTTTGAACCATTTAATAATTGGAGAGTCTTTCATGAAGTTGGATAAATCTCATAGAAGTTATGTTAAAGAAGTTATTCCACTTTCTAATCAAGATATCCATGTTTAGACTGTTTGGACATATGGCAAGTTCTTCAAGCTTCTAATCAAACCATGATGAATTACTATGTAAGAAGCTTGATTTGGAACCATTACTCAGTGGAGAGTGTCCATGAAGTTGAATAAATCCCATAGGAGGTAGTTAAAGAAGTTATTACACTTTCTAATCAGGATATCCATGTTTAGCCTGTTTGGACATAGGCAAGTTCTTCAAGCTTCTAATCAAACCATGATGAATCACTATATAAGAAGCTTGCTTTGGAACCATTAGACAGTTGAGAGTCTTTCATGAAGTTGGATAAATTTTATGGGAGTTATGTTGAAGATGTTATTCCACTTTCTAGTCAGGATATCCACGTTTAGACTGTTTTGAAATATGGAAAGTTCTTCAAGCTTCTAATCAAACCAGGATAACTCACTATGTAAGAAGCTTGATTTGGAACCATTAATCAGTGGAGAGTGTCCATGAAGTTGAATAAATCCCATATGAGGTATGTTAAAGAAGTTATTCCACTTTCTAATCAGTATATCCATGTTTAGCCTGTTTGGACATATGGCAAGTTATTCAAGCTTCTAATAAAACCAGGATGAATCACTATGTACGAAGCTTGATTTGGAACCATTAATCAGTGGATAGTGTCCATTAAGTTGAATAAATCCCATAGGAGGTATATTAAAGAAGTTATTCCACTTTCTAATCAATATATCCATGTTTAGCATGTTTGGACATATGGCAAGTTCTTCAAGCTTCTAATCAAACCAGGATTAATCACTATGTAAGAAGCTTGATTCGGAACCATTATTCAGTGGATAGTGTCCATGAAGTTGAATAAATCCCATAGGAGGTATGTTAAAGAAGTTATTTCACTCTCTAATCAGTATATCCATATTTAGCCTGTTTGGACATATGGCAAGTTCTTCAAGCTTCTAATCAAACCATGATGAATCACTATTTAAGAATCTTGATTTGGAACCATTAATCAGTGGAGAGTCTTTCATGAAGTTGGATAAATCTCATAGGAGTTATGTTGAAGATGTTATTCCACTTTCTAATCAGGATATCCATGTTTAGGCTGTTTGGACATATGGCAAGTTCTTCAAGTTTCTAATCAAACCAGAATGAATCACTATGTAAGAAGCTTGATTTGGAACCATTAATCAGTGGATAGTGTCCATGAAGTTGAATAAATCCCATAGGAGGTATGTTAAAGAAGTTATTCCACTTTCTAATCAGTATATCCATGTTTAGCCTGTTTGGACATATGGCAAGTTATTCTAGCTTCTAATAAAACCAGGATGACTCACTATGTAAGAAGCTTGATTTGGAACCATTAATCAGTGGATAGTGTCCATTAAGTTGAATAAATCCCATAGGAGGTATTTTAAAGAAGTTATTCCACTTTCTAATTAGGATATCCATGTTTAGCCTAGTTGGACATATGGCAAATTCTTAAATCTTCTAATCAAAACCAGGATGAATCACTATGTAAGAAGCTTGATTTGGAACCATTAATCAGTTGAGAGTGTTCATAAAGTTAAATAAATTCCATAAGAGGTATGTTAAAGAAGTTATTCCACTTTCTAATCAGGATATCCATGTTTAGCCTATTTGGACAGATGGCAAGTTATTCAAGCTTCTAATCAAACCAGGATGAATCACTATGTAAGAAGCTTGATTTTGAACCATTAATAATTGGAGAGTCTTTCATGAAGTTAGATAAATCTCATAGAAGTTATGTTGAAGAAGTTATTCCACTTTCTAATCAAGATATCCATGTTTAGACTGTTTGGACATATGACAAGTTCTTCAAGCTTCTAATCAAACTAGGATGAATTACTATGTGAGAAGCTTGATTTGGAACCAATAATCAGTGGAGAGTCTTTCATGAAATTGGATAAATCTGACAGGAGTTATGTTGAAGAAGTTATTCCACTTTCTAATCAGGATATCCATGTTTAGACTGTTTGGACATATGGCAAGTTCTTTAAGCTTCAAATCAAACCAGGATGACTCACTATGTAAGAAGCTTTATTTGGAACCATTAATCAGTGGATAGTGTCCATGAAGTTGAATAAATCCCATAGGAGGTATGTTAAAGAAGTTATTCCACTTTCTAATCAGTATATCCATGTTTAGCCTGTTTGGACATATGGCAAGTTATTCAAGCTTCTAATAAAACCAGGATGAATCACTATGTAAGAAGCTTGATTTAGAACCATTAATCAGTGGAGAGTCTTTCATGAAGTTGGATAAATCTCATAGGAGTTATGTTGAAGAAGTTATTCCACTTTCTAATCTGGATATCCATGTTTAGCCTGTTTGGACATATGGCAAGTTCTTCAAGCTTCTAATCAAACCAAGATAACTCACTACGTAAGAAGCTTGATTTGGAACCATTATTCAGTGGA
>MU106564.1:127391-137633 GCA_012274485.2 Sinapis alba
TAGGAGTTATGTTGAAGAAGTTATTCCACTTTGTAATCAGGATATCCATGTTTAGACTTTTTGGACATATGGCAAGTTCTTCAAGTTTCTAATCAAACCAGGATTAATCACTATGTAAGAAGCTTGATTTGGAACCATTAGTCAGTGGAGAGTCTTTCATGAAGTTGGATAAATCTCATAGGAGTTATGTTGAAGAAGTTATTCCACTTTCTAATCAGGATATCCATGTTTAGACTGTTTGGACATATGGCAAATTCTTCAATCTTCTAATCAAACCAGGATGACTCACTATGTAAGAAGCTTGATTTGGAACCATTAATAAGTGGAGATTGTCCATGAAGTTGAATAAATCCCATAGGAGGTATGTTAAAGAAGTTATTCCACTTTCTAATCAGGGTATCCATGTTTAGTCTGTTTGGACAGATGGCAAGTTATTCAAGCTTCTAATCAAAGCAGGATGAATCACTATGTAAGAAGCTTGATTTTGAACCATTAATAAATGGAGAGTCTTTCATGAAGTTGGATAAATCTCTTAGGAGTTATGTTGAAGAAGTTATTCCACCTTCTAATCAGAATATCCATGTTTAGCCTATTTGGACATATGGCAAATTCTCCAAGCTTCTAATCAAGCCAGGATTAATCACTATGTAACAAGCTTGATTTGGAACCATTAATCAGTGGAGAGTGTCCCTGAAGTTGAATAAATCCCATAGGATGTATGTTAACGAAGTTATTCCACTTTCTAATCAGGATGTCCATGTTTAGATTGTTTGGACATATGGCAAATTCTTAAAGCTTCTAATCAAACCAGGATGACTCACTATGTAAGAAGCTTGATTTGGAACCATTAATCAGTGGAGAGTGTCCATGAAGTTGAATAAATCCAATAGGAGGTATGTTGAAGAAGTTATTCCACTTTCTAATCAGGATATCCATGTTTAGACTGTTTGGACATATGGCAAATTCTTCAAGCTTCTCATCAAACCAGGATAACTCACTATGTAAGAAGCTTGATTTAGAACCATTAATCAGTGGAGAATGTCCATGAAGTTGAATAAAACCCATAGGATGTATGTTAAAGAAGTTATTCCACTTTCTAATCAGGATATCCGTGTTTAGCCTGTTTGGACATATGGCAATTTCTTCAAGCTTCTAAACAAACCAGGATGAATCACTACGTAAGAACCTTGATTTTGAACCATTAATCAGTGAAGAGTCTTTCATGAAGTTGGATAAATCTCTTAGGAGTTATGTTGAAGAAGTTATTCCACTTTGTAATCAGGATATCCATGTTTAGACTGTTTGGACATATGGCAAGTTCTTCAAGTTTCTAATCAAACCAGGATTAATCACTATGTAAGAAGCTTGATTTGGAACCATTAGTCAGTGGAGAGTCTTTCATGAAGTTGGATAAATCTCATAGGAGTTATGTTGAAGAAGTTATTCCACTTTCTAATCAGGATATCCATGTTTAAACTGTTTGGACATATGGCAAATTCTTCAATCTTCTAATCAAACCAGGATGACTCACTATGTAAGAAGCTTGATTTGGAACCATTAATCAGTGGAGAGTGTCCATGAAGTTGAATAAATCCCATAGGAGGTATGTTAAAGAAGTTATTCAACTTTCTAATCAGGATATCCATGTTTAGTCTGTTTGGACAGATGACAAGTTATTCAAGCTTCTAATCAAACCAGGATGAATCACTATGTAAGAAGCTTGATTTTGAACCATTAATAAGTGGAGAGTCTTTCTTGAAGTTGGATAAATCTCTTAGGAGTTATGTTGAAGAAGTTATTCCACCTTCTAATCAGGATATCCATGTGTAGCCTGTTTGGACATATGGCAAATTCTCCAAGCTTCTAATCAAGCCAGGATTAATAACTATGTTAGAAGCTTGATTTGGAACCATTAATCAGTGGAGAGTCTTTCATGAAGTTGGATAAATCTCATAGGAGTTATGTTGAAGAAGTTATTCCACTTTCTAATCTGGATATCCATGGTTAGCCTGTTTGGACATATGGCAAGTTCTTCAAGCTTCTAATCAAACTAGGATGAATTACTATGTAAGAAGCTTGATTTGGAACCAATACTCAGTGGAGAGTGTCCATGAAGTTGAATAAATCCCATAGGAGGTATGTTAAAGAAGTTATTCCACTTTCTAATCAGGATATCCATGTTTAGATTGTTTGGACATATGGCAAGTTCTTCAAGCTTCTAATCAAACCAGGATGACTCACTATGTAAGAAGCTTGATTTGGAACCATTAATCAGTGGAGAGTGTCCATGAAGTTGAATAAATCCCATAGGAGGTATGTTGAAGAAGTTATTCCACTTTCTAATCAGGATATCCATGTTTAGACTGTTTGGACATATGGCAAATTCTTCAAGCTTCTAATCAAACCAGGATGACTCACTATGTAAGAAGCTTGATTTGGAACCATTAAACAGTGGAAAGTGTCCATGAAGTTGAATAAATCCCATAGGATGTATGTTAAAGAAGTTATTCCACTTTCTAATCAGGATATCCGTGTTTAGCCTGTTTGGACATATGGCAAATTCTTCAAGCTTCTAATCAAATCAGGATTAATCACTATGTAAGAAGCTTGATTTGGAACCATTAGTCAGTGGAGTGTCTTTCATGAAGTTGGATAAATCTCATAGGAGTTATGTTGAAGAAGTTATTCCACTTTCTAATCAGGATATATGTGTTTAGCCTGTTTGGACATATGGCAAGTTCTTCAAGTTTCTAATCAAACCAGGATGAATCACTATGTAAGAAGCTTGATTTGGAACCATTAGTCAGTGGAGAGTCTTTCATGAAGTTGGATAAATCTCATAGGAGTTATGTTGAAGAAGTTATTCCACTTTCTAATCAGGATATCCATGTTTAGACTGTTTGGACATATGGCAAATTCTTCAAGCTTCTAATCAAACAAGGATGACTCACTATGTAAGAAGCTTGATTTTGAACCATTAATAAGTGGAGAGTCTTTCATGAAATTGGATAACTCTCTTAGGAGTTATGTTGAAGAAGTTATTCCACCTTCTAATCAGGATATCCATGTTTAGCCTGTTTGGACATATGGCAAATTCTCCAAGCTTCTAATCAAGCCAGGATTAATCACTATGTAAGAAGATTGATTTGGAACCATTAATCAGTGGAGAGTGTCCAGGAAGTTGAATAAATACCATAGGATGTATGTTAAAGAAGTTATTCCACTTTCTAATCAGGATATATGTGTTTAGCCTGTTTGGACATATGGCAAATTCTTCAAGCTTCTAATCAAACCAGGATGAATAACTATGTAAGAACCTTGATTAGGAACCATTAATCAGTGGAGAGTGTCCGTGAAGTTGAATAAATACCATAAGAGGTATGTTAAAGAAGTTATTTCACTTTTAATCAGTATATCCATATTTAGCATGTTTGGACATATGGCAAGTTCTTCAAGCTTCTAATCAAACCAGGATGAATCACTATGTAAGAAGCTTGATTTAGAACCATTAATCAGTGGATATTGTCCATGAATTCGAATACATCCCATAGGAGGTATATTAAAGAAGTTATTCCACTTTCTAATCAGTATATCCATGTTTAGCCTGTTTGGACATATGGCAAGTTCTTCAAGCTTCTAATCAAACCAGGATGAATCACTATGTAAGAAGCTTGATTGGAACCATTATTCAGTGGATAGTGTCCTTGAAGTTGAATAAATCCCATAAGAGGTATGTTAAAGAAGTTATTCCACTTTCTAATCAGGATATCCATGTTTAGCCTGTTTGAACATATGGCAAGTTCTTCAAGCTTCTAATCAAACTAGGATGAATTACTATGTAAGAAGCTTGATTTGGAACCAATACTCAGTGGAGAGTGTCCATGAAGTTGAATAAATCCCATAGGAGGTATGTTAAAGAAGTTATTCCACTTTCTAATCAGGATATCCATGTTTAGTCTGTTTGGACAGATGGCAAGTTATTCAAGCTTCTAATCAAACCAGGATGAATCACTATGTAAGTAGCTTGATTTTGAACCATTAATAAGTGGAGAGTCTTTCATGAAGTTGGATAAATCTCTTAGGAGTTATGTTGAAGAAGTTATTCCACCTTCTAATCAGGATATCCATGTTTAGCCTATTTGGACATATGGCAAATTCTCCAAGCTTCTAATCAAGCCAGGATTAATCACTATGTAACAAGCTTGATTTGGAACCATTAATCAGTGGAGAGTGTCCATGAAGTTGAATAAATCCCATAGGAGGTATGTTAAAGAAGTTATTCCACTTTCTAATCAGGATATCCATGTTTAGTCTGTTTGGACAGATGACAAGTTATTCAAGCTTCTAATCAAACCAGGATGAATCACTATGTAAGTAGCTTGATTTTGAACCATTAATAAGTGGAGAGTCTTTCATGAAGTTGGATAAATCTCTTAGGAGTTATGTTGAAGAAGTTATTCCACCTTCTAATCAGGATATCCATGTGTAGCCTGTTTGGACATATGGCAAATTCTCCAAGCTTCTAATCAAGCCAGGATTAATAACTATGTTAGAAGCTTGATTTGGAACCATTAATCAGTGGAGAGTCTTTCATAAAGTTGGATAAATCTCATAGGAGTTATGTTGAAGAAGTTATTCCACTTTCTAATCTGGATATCCATGGTTAGCCTGTTTGTACATATGGCAAGTTCTTCAAGCTTCTAATCAAACTAGGATGAATTACTATGTAAGAAGCTTGATTTGGAACCAATACTCAGTGGAGAGTGTCCATGAAGTTGAATAAATCCCATAGGAAGTATGTTAAAGAAGTTATTCCACTTTCTAATCAGGATATCCATGTTTAGATTGTTTGGACATATGGCAAATTCTTCAAGCTTCTAATCAAACCAGGATGACTCACTATGTAAGAAGCTTGATTTGGAACCATTAATCAGTGGAGAGTGTCCATGAAGTTGAATAAATCCCATAGGAGGTATGTTGAAGAAGTTATTCCACTTTCTAATCAGGATATCCATGTTTAGACTGTTTGGACATATGGCAAATTCTTCAAGCTTCTAATCAAACCAGGATGACTCACTATGTAAGAAGCTTGATTTGGAACCATTAATCAGTGGAGAGTGTCCATGAAGTTGAATAAATCCCATAGGATGTATGTTAAATAAGTTATTCCACTTTCTAATCAGGATATCCGTGTTTAGCATGTTTGGACACATGGCAAATTCTTCAAGCTTCTAATCAAATCAGGATTAATCACTATGTAAGAAGCTTGATTTGGAACCATTAGTCAGTGGAGAGTCTTTCATGAAGTTTGATAAATCTCATAGGAGTTATGTTGAAGAAGTTATTCCACTTTGTAATCAGGATATCCATGTTTAGACTGTTTGGACATATGGCAAGTTCTTCAAGTTTCTAATCAAACCAGGATGAATCACTATGTAAGAAGCTTGATTTGGAACCATTAGTCAGTGGAGAGTCTTTCATGAAGTTGGATAAATCTCATAGGAGTTATGTTGAAGAAGTTATTCCACTTTCTAATCAGGATATCCATGTTTAGACTGTTTGGACATATGGCAAATTCTTCAAGCTTCTAATCAAACCAGGATGACTCACTATGTAAGAGGCTTTATTTGGAACCATTAATCAGTGGAGAGTGTTCATGAAGTTGAATAAATCCCATAGGAGGTATGTTAAATAAGTTATTTCACTTTCTAATCAGGATATCCATGTTTAGTCTGTTTGGACAGATGGCAAGTTATTCAAGCTTCTAATCAAACCAGGATGAATCACTATGTAAGAAGCTTGATTTTGAACCATTAATAAGTGGAGAGTCTTTCATGAAGTTGGATAACTCTCTTAGGAGTTATGTTGAAGAAGTTATTCCACCTTCTAATCAGGATATCCATGTTTAGCCTGTTTGGACATATGGCAAATTCTCCAAGCTTCTAATCAAGCCAGGATTAATCACTATGTAAGAAGATTGATTGGGAACCATTAATCAGTGGAGAGTGTCCAGGAAGTTGAATAAATCCCATAGGATGTATGTTAAAGAAGTTATTCCACTTTCTAATCAGGATATATGTGTTTAGCCTGTTTGGACATATGGCAAATTCTTCAAGCTTCTAATCAAACCAGGATGAATAACTATGTAAGAACCTTGATTAGGAACCATTAATCAGTGGAGAGTGTCTGTGAAGTTGAATAAATACCATAAGAGGTATGTTAAAGAAGTTATTCCACTTTCTAATCAGGATATCCATGTTTAGCCTGTTTGGACATATGGCAAGTTCTTCAAGCTTCTAATCAAACTAGGATGAATTACTATGTAAGAAGCTTGATTTGGAACCAATACTCAGTGGAGAGTGTCCATGAAGTTGAATAAATCCCATAGGAGGTATGTTAAAGAAGTTATTCCACTTTCTAATCAGGATATCCATGTTTAGTCTGTTTGGACAGATGGCAAGTTATTCAAGCTTCTAATCAAACCAGGATGAATCACTATGTAAGAAGCTTGATTTTGAACCATTAATAAGTGGAGAGTCTTTCATGAAGTTGGATAAATCTCTTAGGAGTTATGTTGAAGAAGTTATTCCACCTTCTAATCAGGATATCCATGTTTAGCCTATTTGGACATATGGCAAATTCTCCAAGCTTCTAATCAAGCCAGGATTAATCACTATGTAACAAGCTTGATTTGGAACCATTAATCAGTGGAGAGTGTCCATGAAGTTGAATAAATCCCATAGGATGTATGTTAACGAAGTTATTCCACTTTCTAATCAGGATATCCATGTTTAGATTGTTTGGACATATGGCAAATTCTTCAAGCTTCTAATCAAACCAGGATGACTCACTATGTAAGAAGCTTGATTTGGAACCATTAATCAGTGGAGAGTGTCCATGAAGTTGAATAAATCCCATAGGAGGTATGTTGAAGAAGTTATTCCACTTTCTAATCAGGATATCCATGTTTAGACTGTTTGGACATATGGCAAGTTCTTCAAGTTTGTAATCAAATCAGGATGAATCACTATGTAAGAAGCTTGATTTGGAACCATTAGTCAGTGGAGAGTCTTTCATGAAGTTGTATAAATCTGACAGGAGTTATGTTGAAGAAGTTATTCCACTTTCTAATCAGGATATCCATGTTTAGACTGTTTGGACATATGGCAAATTCTTCAAGCTTCTAATCAAACCAGGATGACTCACTATGTAATAAGCTTGATTTGGAACCATTAATCAGTGGAGAGTGTCCATGAAGTTGAATAAATCCCATAGGAGGTATGTTAAAGAAGTTATTCCACTTTCTAATCAGGATATCCATGTTTAGTCTGTTTGGACAGATGGCAAGTTCTTCAAGCTTCTAATCAAACCAGGATGAATCACTATGTAAGAAGCTTGGTTTGGAACCACTAATCAGTGGAGAGTCTTTCGTGAAGTTGGATAAATCTGATAGGAGTTATGTTGAAGAAGTTATTCCACTTTCTAATCATGATATCCATGTTTAGCCTGTTTGGACATATGGCAAGTTCTTCAAGCTTCCAATCAAACTAGTATGAATCACTATGTAAGAAGCTTGATTTGGAACCATTATTCAGTGGATAGTGTCCATGAAGTTGAATAAATCCCATAGGATGTATGTTAGAGAAGTTATTCCACTTTCTAATCAGGATATATGTGTTTAGCATGTTTGGACATATGGCAAATTCTTCAAGCTTCTAATCAAACCAGGATGAATCACTATGTAAGAACCTTGATTTGGAACTATTAATCAGTGGAGAGTGTCCGTGAAGTTGAATAAATACCATAAGAGTATGTTAAAGAAGTTATTCCACTTTCTAATCAGTATATCCATATTTAGCCTGTTTGGACATATGGCAAGTTCTTCAAGCTTCTAATCAAACCAGGATGAATCACTATGTAAGAAGCTTGATTTAGAACCATTAATCAGTGGATATTGTCCATGAATTCGAATACATTCCATAGGAGGTATATTAAAGAAGTTATTCCACTTTCTAATCAGTATATCCATGTTTAGCCTGTTTAGACATATGGCAAGTTCTTCAAGCTTCTAATCAAACCAGGATGAATCACTATGTAAGAAGCTTGATTGGAACCATTATTCAGTGGATAGTCTTTCATGAAGTTGGATAAATATCATAGGAGGTATGTTAAAGAAGTTATTCCACTTTCTAATCAGTATATCCATGTTTAGCCTGTTTAGACATATGGCAAGTTCTTCAAGCTTCTAATCAAACCAGGATGAATCACTATTTAAGAAGCTTGATAGAAACCATTATTCAGTGGATAGTGTCCTTGAAGTTGAATAAATCCCATAAGAGGTATGTTAAAAAAGTTATTCCGCTTTCTAATCCGGATATCCATGTTTAGCTTGTTTGGACATATGGCAAGTTCTTTACGCTTGTAATCAAACCAGGATTAATAACTATGTAAGAAGCTTGATTTGGAACCATTAATCAGTGGAGAATCTTTCATGAAGTTGGATAAATCTCATAGGAGTTATGTTGAAGAAGTTATTCCACTTTCTAATCTGGATATCCATGTTTAGCCTGTTTGGACATATGGCAAGTTCTTCAAGCTTCTAATAAAACTAGGATGAATTACTATGTAAGAAGCTTGATTTGGAACCAATACTCAGTGGAGAGTGTCCATGAAGTTGAATAAATCCCATAGGAGGTATGTTAAAGAAGTTATTACACTTTCTAATCATGATATCAATGTTTAGACTGTTTGGACATATGGCAAGTTCTTCAAGCTTCTAATCAAACCAGGATGAATCACTATGTAAGAATCTTGATTTGGAACCATTAATCAAATGAGAGTCTTTCATGAAGTTGGATAAATCTCATAGGAGTTATGTTGAAGAAGTTATTCCACTTTCTAATCAGGATATCCATGTTTAGACTGTTTGGACATAGGGCAAGTTCTTTAAGCTTCTAATCAAATAAGGATGAATCACTATGTAAGAAGCTTGACTTGGAACCATTAATAAGTGGAGAGTCTTTCATGAAGTTGGATAAATCTCATAGGAGTTATGTTGAACAAGTTATTCCACTTTCTAATCAGATATCCATGTTTAGACTGTTTGGACATATGGCAAGTTCTTCAAGCTTCTAATCAAACCAGGATGAATTACTATGTAAGAAGCTTGATTTGGAACCATTACTCAGTGGAGAGTGTCCATGAAGTTGAATAAATCCCATAGGAGGTATGTTAAAGAAGTTATTACACTTTCTAATCAGGATATCCATGTTTAGCCTGTTTGGACATATGACAAGTTCTTTAAGCTTCTAATCAAACCAGGATGAATCACTATGTAAGAAGCTTGATTTGGATCCATTAATCAGTAGAAAGTCTTTCATGAAGTTGGATAAATCTCATAGGAGTTATGCTGAAGAAGTTATTCCACTTTCTAATCATGATATCCATGTTTAGCCTGTTTGGACATATGGCAAGTTCTTCAAGTTTCTAATCAAACCAGGATGAATCACTATATAGGAAACTTGATTTGGAACCATTAGTCAGTGGAGAGTCTTTCATGAAGTTGTATAAATCTGACAAGAGTTATGTTGAAGAAGTTATTCCACTTTCTAATCAGGATATCCATGTTTAGACTGTTTGGACATATGGCAAGTTCTTCAAGCTTCTAATCAAACCAGGATGACTCACTATGTAAGAAGCTTGATTTGGAACCATTAATCAGTGGATAGTGACCATGAAGTTGAATAAATCCCATAGGAGGTATGTTAAAGACGTTATTCCACTTTCTAAACAGTATATCCATGTTTAACCTGTTTGGACATATGGAAAGTTATTCAAGCTTCTAATCAAACCAGGATGAATCACTTTGTAAGAAGCTTGATTTAAAACCATTAATCAGTGGAGAGTCTTTCATGAAGTTGGATAAATCTCAAAGGAGTTATGTTGAAGAAGTTATTCCACTTTCTAATCTGGATATCCATGTTTAGCCTTTCTGGACATATGGAAAGTTCTTCAATCTTTTAATCAAACAAGGATGACTCACTACGAAAGAAGCTTGATTTGGAACCATTAATCAGTGGAGAGTGTCCATGAATTTGAATAAATCCCATAGGAGGTATGTTAAAGAAGTTATTCCACTTTCTAATCAAGATATCCATGTTTAGACTGTTTGGACATATGGCAAGTTCTTCAAGCTCCTAATCAAATCAGGATGAATCACTATGTAAGAAGCTTGATTTGGAA
>MU106565.1:0-23263 GCA_012274485.2 Sinapis alba
GACGCCTTTTGCTCTTACTGTTCCATTCATCACAAAGACCATCGTATCCTCCAGGTTTCTTTTCTTTTTCTTTCTCTCTCTCAGGAATTTCGTAGACAATAATGGTGTTTCTTGTGTGTTGCAGATTAGACGATCTTCGTACCATAATGTTGTGAAAGTGAATGAGATTCAGAAGCACATTGATATATCCTCTGTTCAGACTTACGTAATCAACAGTGCTAAAATCGTCTTCTTAAATGAGAGGCCTCGGGTTCGAACTGTGAAAGCCATTAAAACTTGCCATATCTGTTTCCGTAGCCTCCTTGATTGTTTCGGCTTCTGTTCTCTCGCTTGCAAGGTATATATAACTCTTCCTTCTTATATTTTGTTTCGGTTTCTTCTTGATAAACGTTTAATTTCCTTTTAATGAATCGTTTCGTGTTCAGATACTTTTTCTTACTTTTTAATTGTTGTTAAAAGCTTGGAGGTATTAAGCATGGAGACTACCCAAAACTGACCTTCTCTCTCACAGAGAATAGTAACATAGAGATGTTCTTTCTCGGTGGACCAGCAAAGATCCGCAAAACAGGAATTATCGGAGTGGGCGATCACAGCAAAATGGCAGGTCTCATATCTCCAGGGACACCTCCAATTCATAGCCACCTGACTTACCCAAAGCAGAGGCGAAGAAAGGGTATACCTTGCCGAGCTCCTTTCTAGAAAACAAGAATAGTGTTGATAAATGGAATCTTTACATAAATAGTAGCAAGATTTTCTTCAAGAAATTTTGGGATATATGATGAGTAAGCAGCCCCATTTTACAACATTGTGACTTGTAAATTAAATTACAAAAGTTTCGTACATTTAAAGATTAGGAGAAATGAATATTGAAACGTCGCATCACATCTCAAAACATGGAGATATAAATATATATATATAATATGTAGGAGATTCTTTTGAATAATCCTTTTAACTTTAACTAGAGATTATTTCCGCGCTACGCGCGGATAACGGATTATTATTTTATGTTTGATAATTTTAAGTGAAATTTATTTTCTGTTATAATGAAAGAGAAACTGAGGTGGACAATCTCATCAAACAAAAATATGAATGAGAGGACAAATTTGTAAAATTGAGTTTGGTAGTGACATGCATATAGACAAACCTAATCCAATAGATTTAAGAAGTATAAAACACAGAGGAAACTACTTCGAATACATTAGTTGGATATTTTTTATTATTCAAATATCTCAATCAAAATAGTCAAATACCAGCGGTATGCCCGCGCTCCGCGCGGGGTGTTAACAGATTTATAATTTATGAGGTTGTTGTGTAATGTCTCCCGTAAGTGCATGTGTTATAGGTCTGGTAATTTGTTTATAAATGTTGGATGTTTTTAGTTTTAGTGTATTGTATGTGCCGCACGTTTTGTTTGGGTGTAGCTTTGAAAGTGATTTGTATAGTGGAGAATTTGAAGGGAGAATTTTTTGCTTTTTTCTCCAGTTCACCTTGTTGATGGAAACCCTATAAATGTATATTTGTGATGCCTTTGTATGTTGTATGTCAAAAACGTGGTCAAAATTTGTTTTGATTTGAGCTCTTTAGTATACTTATGACTGGAACGCAACATATTTAAGCAGGTGATTCTGTTTCTACCGTGTCTTGTGGCGTGGTCTGTCTTGCTTAACATTTTAAAGTGTGAACAATGAATGATACATAATGAAATGTACTACCTAACAACTCCCACTGCATTTTCATCATGAAAGGCAGTGCATGTGAATGGGGAGAATCCACGTTGCAGCTTGCGTGTGCACTCGGAGCATGAAATGTAGCACCAACGATTAGCTGTTGCAATGCCACCAACCACCCCTGTGCAGAGAAACTCTGTTGTCTGAAGATATGGATTAAACTTAATTAGTAACAACAGAAATTGTAAAACCACACAAAGCTCAGAAAATCAAAGCATGAATTTTAACAGGGACATAGATGCAGATCAATCAAGTTATAGGTGCATGACCATGGTAATGTGTTAACTTGCAGAGATGCAGTCAATACATAGGCATTAAGTTCAGCAAGTGTTATAGATTATATCTTCTTTACTCACCCATATTTTGTAGGTTTGGAGGAAGAACTTTCTTCACCTTCACGGACTCTAAACTGACAACAGTTTATTTACAGAAATAGTTCAGCATTTAAGGGCAGATATATTAAAGCTAAATCTTATCATTACAGGAGCGTCACCAAACCTGAAATTTGGGTTGCTTCGTGCTACATCAAATGCACTCATCTCATATACCAAACCTTCTTTGAGAGGTGTTTGAAGGTGTTAAAAAGGTGTACATTGATAGAGACTTATATTAGTGTAGCCTGAGTAGCGGCATAATGAAACAATTCAAATAATTCTTTTAAAACATGAAATATGGAGAAAATCAAATTGAATTAAAGATCTAGCAAACCTCTCACTTCCAAATGTATGATAATGAACATGAATGCTGAATTTGGAAAAGGTAAAGGCTTGCGCTTCGTCTCTCATTCGGTGAGTATTTATATGCGACTAAGCTGATGGCAACCAATGGAATGAGGCGAGTGGCCGAAATTGATTCTTTGACATGATTTTCGAAAAGTAACGTCAGCTAGGAAGGTGGAAGGGAATCGTTAATTAGAGCTGGGAATTTTTGAGTCAACCCGCCGGACCCGTTCCGTTTGACCTGCCGCGGGGCGGGTATGGGTTGAGTAATTTGGATTTTCGAGGATCGTGGGGCGGATGCGGGTTGAGATTTTTTCTTCCAGGGCGGGTACGGGTCAACTCAAATTTAAACCAGGTACCCGCGAACCCGCAATAAAAAAATTAAAAAAATTGTAAAAAGAATACTTTTTTTTTTAAAAAAGAGAAATTCCCTTAGATAGCCCATTTTAGTTTATTTGTCACAAAAATAGTTTTTAAAGAAGAAAATGACCAAAATGTTTTTTAGAAGCTAAAAATGCATTTATATGCATTTATACCTTTAGGGTTAACTAATTTGGACTTTAGGGTTTAGAGTTAAGGGGTGGGTTTGGGGTTAGGGTTTCAAATTTCAAAAAAAAAAAATAAAAAAAAAATCAAAATTTCAAAAAAAAAAAGTCTATTTTGGTCATTTTATTTTTTGAGAACTATTTTTGTGACAAAAACTTAAAAAGAGCTATTTAAGAGAATTGCCCTAAAAAAATCATTAATATTATTTTAAAAAAAACGATTTTAATTTTTTTTAAATATATATATATATATATATATATAATTTTTTTTAAAAAATATATTTTTTATTAAAAATATTAAAAAATAATTTTTATTATTATTTAATTAACCCGCGGGTCAAGCGGATTACCCGCTGGTTTTGGCGGGGCGGGTGCGGATTGGATAAATTTGTCTTATGGATCAAGCGGGTCATATTTTTTTTTTTTAAACACTCATCAATCCGCGGGTCACGGGTTGACCCGATTCCCAAGACTATCATTAATCGTAACGATTTGCTCTCCTCCGGTGAAATAAGACCCTAGGGCTATGCGATAAACAGTGTGAAGCGGGCCATAACTAAAAGGGCCCAGTACAAATTCTGATTGACAAAACAAAAACAAAGTGAGTCATTTGGTTCTGAAACAAAAACAAAGCGAATCATTTGGAAAAAAGTTGTACACGTGTCCTCTTTTACCCCAGCCTTGTGATGAGGTGGCAGCTTGTGGGAAGAGAGTATGCTATTTTATATATATAGATTGGAATGTGGTTAATATATATTTTTGGCTATTTAATTGTTAAGAAGTGTTCTTAGGTTTATGTTGGATTGGGTTTGGGCAAGAAATAGTTTATTGGATATATAAAGCTTAGTTATCATACTTAAAAATGAGTGTAATTTTTTAAAATATTTCTGACTTTTTCGAATCAGACTTTATACATGTATACTTTAGAAAACTTTGATTCTAGTAATGTGCAGAAACCTGCTAGAGAGATTATTGAACGGTTCCAACGATGATTTTGCCAGCGAGGTGCAATATGTGAGAGAGGAGGTGGAATATGTGAAAGAGGAAGGATATTAATGCAAAAGATTTGTGATTAGGAAGAAGATTTTATCAAGCATTTACGTTTGACTTAATGGTGGGTGCGTGATTTCTGCCGTCAAACACGTTCAGTGATTACGTTAGGATTGTTCGTCGTTGAAATATTAATTTCAGTCTAATTATACATGCAACTATTTTGGGGTATCAGACCAACTATAATTTCTAACTAGATGATTTAATTATTAAGATTAACTCAGTCCCAATTGATAAAATAATTAGTTATACGACTGAAGTCATTATGCATTACTATCAATCCAAAGACAAAACAAATAACAAACCGTTCAAAATACTTAACAAAAGCAAAGTTATTAATAAGGGGAAAACAAAGTCTTGACTCTAACTGAAAGTAAAGAAAGGGAATAACATAGTCTGACACGAAATGTCAAATAAATAAAAAAAAACAATCAACATTTAGTTGATCTAGTTGTCATGTTTAGAACGCTTGGCCTTGTGCGCTGCAATCCCATCATCCGCAGTGCCTCCAGAGGCATCAACAACACTTGCAGTAGGCAGGACGTCTTCATCTTCCACATTAACTGAAACTCCAGCGGAAGATGGCAGAGGTGGCAAAACACCTGCTGAGACAATCTTATGAACATTCATAGCTTGAATCTTGCCTGTGAGATTGAGCTTAGACACCTTGATCCTGAAAATGTGTGTTTGACCAATAGTGTCAATTAGAGCTTGAGGGGCAGGCATCTGGTGATCAGCACCAAGGTCTTGATTATCCTAAAAAAATGAAGATAGAATAAAATTAGTTTTAATGAATTGAGAGAAGGTTTTAGTTGATGGATATGTACCTCAATGTAGTTGTCTACCAACTCTGCCGCTGGCTTTCCTGTCAACTGACTTCCTGCATCGCCAAGTAGGACAAAGACTGCCTGGTCGTTGTTGTCGTAGACTGAGATTGATTAAAAAACAGAGTCATTACCGTAGAGGTCACCCCTAAGACCACTGTTAGCTTGGAAATCATCAGGGGTGTGGAACCTGAACCTGTCTACGGGGAAAGAACCGGAGCCGGAGCCGGAGCTGTCGTCGCTGTCAAGTGGAGAGAGAACAGACTCGTTGGAGAAGGAAACTGTCAAACTTTGATCAGCAACACGATATATATTCTTGCTTTTGGTAGCAAAATAATTCTGAAGCGTGTAAGTGACGCCTGGTTTAAGATGACGGTGGTAGGTTTTGGCACGACTCGAGGATAGGAATCCTTGCATCACCGTTCCCTGCAGGATATAAAATAAGTAGGGTACACTTATGATACAATATACAAAGAATTTCATAGTTAAAAAGGCGCATGAGAAGGCAAAAAATATTAATGATCGCAAGATTTTAACTTTGAAATAGACAAATATGTGGATATTACAATGGATAGCGAGTAAAAAAATTAGTGAAAGCAAGGTTTTAACTTTGAAATAGGCATGTAAATTAGGTATTCAAAGTTTGAAGAATTTGTGGTTTCTATTTGTAAAATTGTACGCTTCAGCAAGATAGTAAAACTTTGGGGATTAAAAGTCATACCTGTTCATCCATTAGTAGAAGCTCCAACCCAAGAAAGGCCCCACATTTGGCTAAGTTCTTTGCTTCCCAGAAATGTATTAAACGGAATCGGAGTTGTGAATCAGATCTTCCCGGTGAGATATCATTGAAATACATCGCGAAAGGAGCTTTGCTGGTGTTTATCTGGGATTTCGTGGTGGTTGCCATGGATATGGATTTAGGGTTTGCTAAGAAAAGTTATGGGGGAGTTAGGTTGCGAGGGAAAGATTTATAGAGGAGGAGAATCGGTGGGGTGGAGAATCGGAGGGGAGGAGAATCGGAAGAGACCGTCTTTAACATGGTAATTGATGCGGCATTACGGGAGAGAAAGAAGAAACCGAAATGAGGATGATGAAGTGGAATCAACGACATCGCGAACCTTCAAGATCGTGATGGCTGTCTTTGGGTTGTTGGGACAACAAATAATAACGCATGCAGGTCCAAAACGTCAAAGTATATCAGGGCCTAAATGCCTAACCTAACTCGAAGCCCATTCTGTTTAAACTGAAGTATAGAGCCCACCCACATAGTGACATGGCAATTTAAGAGGAGCTGATTGGTTGTTTTTTTGTTCCAACGTGGATAGCTTGTTTGATCAAGTTCAATCCCTTTTAATATTGGGATAATAGTTTTTGAGACAATCATGTGTTAATTAATAATGAGAAGGGTAGTTGTAACATCCCTGAACCATTCTAAACATATGGTCGATACACCAGCCAATAATTAAATAAAAATATGATTGATAGATTTATTAACACCCAAAATTAAAAATGAAAGAACCAAACAACCTAATCATAATTCTAACCAATCAACCTAATCACATTACTAAGCAACAACCTAAAAATTCTATCCACACAATTTAGCAATTCTAGATTTCACTATCTAATTCTATTTTCTAAACCAATAAATCCTATCGCTGAACATGACCGGTTCTCTAATGCTTTTTGTGACACTTTTTGACTCGATAAAAAAACGAAAACCGATTAAATCATGCTCTGATACCACCTATGTAACACCCCCAAACCGTCTTAAACATATGGTCGATCCACCGGCCAACAATCAAACAAGAACATGACCGATAGACCAATCAACACCCAAGGTTAGAGATGAAAGAGCCAACCGACCAACCAACAATCAAACAAGAACATGACAGACCGTCCAACCCAACACCATGGTCCGGAAGCGCTACGTGACGGGCTAGGGACAATCCGATCAGAGTTGCAAAACTTACTCCGCAACATAGACCAGTTCATCCACTAACTCGTCCCGCTAAATCAAGGCCTAAGGCTTTGCAACCCGTACCAAAAGTTAACGGTTTCGTTAGATCAAGGCCTAAGGCTTTTCAACCCGTACCAAGACCTAACTTGTGTTAGACCGGAGTAGTCAAATATCAGAGTACTCATGATGCGCATGAAATACAAATACTTTTTGATTCAAGAAATATTCATACATCAAATAATTCAAGACTGGGCCCGGTCTAATGCCAAATCAAGTCAACACATCAACTATCAAAATACTGTTTACAAAAGGCATGAAATCTACTCTGGCGGTCCTAACGTCCAACACCAAGCTATCCAATCATCCTTACTTAAAACTACCTGCGAAAAGAACAAGAGAGTTTGATGAGTAACCTAATGTCACTCAGTGAGCTGGCGGCCTCTACCCGCAACCTAGTAACTAACCCAGACAACCCAAAATAACAATCAATCTAACCATATCAAGCAATCAAAGCTAAGGCTAAACAAACCTTTACTAAGTTAAACTCGGCCTCCTGCCATAATTTAACTTCAAGTAACAGGAACATGCATAACAACAAGTTAACAACCAATCCCTAGTTTTACACACTTAGATTGTACAAGTATCATTAAACGGTTGACCAACAATCAGACAAGAACATGATCGGCCAACCAATGATACTGCATAGCTTTAATATCCACCATCCTTCACAAGCAATCCTTCAAACAACATAACAACCAACATCGGGTCTACACTAACCAAAAAGACACCAAACCTAATCCGGTACCTAGCCCAGAATTATATCTCAATGTTAGAAACATGCAATCAAATCAATGAACCACAATCACAATCACAATAATATACTATTAACTACAACTCGACTCTAACTCGTAACATCGTATATCAGAGTTACTACTTACTCTAGTGTTCCATAACCCTTTACGACACTATAAAATAACACAACATTCTAACCCGGGAAATGGTGACTTCGTGTTCCTCCTCACTATCGGCAATATCCTATCTCCCTACCACAAAGGCCAGAAGAAGGAACTTTCAACCGACTGCGGCCCACAGTCCATCGGGTCACCGCGCGACAGTCCATAGTCCTTCGGGTCACTTCCACATTACACCATCGTGTAATACTCAGCCATAAGCCATGACCTCGTCCCTCTGAGTCTTCCCAATCCAGCGAATAAGGGGTTTCCTTGAACCCGCCGGGTAAGAGGCTGAGGAAAAACTAATCACCCCTAAACAAACCTAGTATGGGTGGGTATCACACATACTTTCGACAACACACACAACACACTATCCTAACAACATTTAAAAATCTATGACACTAACCATTAGTATGAGTAATCCGGCCTATATGGACAAAGACCACTATACTACTATATAAGATACTAAACAACAATATCAACACTACATAACTCAACTAGTTAGTCACTCCCTTACCAAGAGCTGTACAAGATTAATTAAACAAGCAAACATTTAATTAATTTGAAAAGCAATCTACTCTATCAAACCGTTACCCAAATAGTTCAGTCTCGTGCTCTGAAACTATCTTCAAAGATAACGGGAACTTGCACTCAACCATATCAACAAGCAAGAATAGAAAACATGATGCATCATAGTCCTAGTCAGGTTATTAACTCAACCTCAATTCCATTTCATCTCAGCTAGCCCGTGCTAAGCTGAGTCCGGTTTAATAAATAATCCTAAGGACTCTATCATTCATTAAAGTGATCATTCTACTCTATATGCAACTCGATCTATATCCTAAGTTATAAGTGGAACTCAAGCAAACCATAAAACTATCCTAAATTCCAAGTGGAATTCAAACAAAACCAACTCACAGTGTTCTATGCCGATAAGAAGCTGGTTGATCGGAGAGGACTTAGCCAAAACCCAATGGACAACTCGAGTGGACTGAACTAGACTGATCTTGTCTTGGACAGAACCTCCCTTTATACTGGTCTGGACAGAACTCAACTCGAGTAGAACCTTCTTTAGCTTCTGGACAGTTCTTCGGATTTCCTGGTGGAGTATCGAGATTCATAACTTCAACTGATCTGAACTAATCTGAGCAGCACCTTTGCTTGATCATTAAAGAAACTGGCTGCCTTGGACGAACTAATATAGACAGAGCTTCAGATGAACATAACTTTCCCTAGGCACTCAGTCAAAATAGAAAGAATAACTGATCTCAAAAACTCTCTAAAACTCTCGAAAAGCTCGAAAACTCTTGTTTTATTTTTTTTACTTTTCTCTCACGTTTTAATTGGATTTGGACAGGTCTGGATGTGTTGAATTGAGCTGGGGTTGTGGGATATTTATAGGAAGCAACAACCAATCAGATTCAGGTTGGTGGCAGCCTGTGTGTCGCTTTGCATGGCTCCGGACGCATGCACGGCGGCACCTCGTGCTCCACATGCTGGCTGCATGACCAGGATGGCATGCAAGATAACACCTTATCCTCTAGATGTCTGATACACGTACTGGCTGCATGCAAAGCAGCACCACAGCGCCCACATGTCGATTAGCATGCTTCAGTTGCATGCGTTGCGAAACCTCGTGCTCTGGTATGTCAAGCTACATATGCTGCTTCCATGCACAGCGACACCTCGAGCTTATGTAGACATATAGCTTACCAGATGGTCGACACCACGTCCTGAACCCATGCATTGAGACACACGGGGCTTCTCGGTTCATTTGACTGACTTTGGTCCTTCTGGCTATTTTTTGACCCGCGATCAATTCTGAATATTTTTCTGCTCCCATTATGATGCGCAAAATATTTTTAATAAATTCCAAACTGAATGCTGACCTTGACAGAAAATATTTCCAGAGCTTTCAGTTTCCCTGAGAAATTCCATAATACCGAAATTAAGGTTTTCGTCCAATTTTGAGTTTTCTCATCGTGTTTCAATCTCGTGGTGCTTGCTTTCCGTCCCGCTTAATTCCCGTCCTGCTTCCGACTTATTATGTCTCCAAAATTATATTTTGTTGATACCAAATTTTTCCGAAAATGCCGTGCTTTGGAAACGTCAAGCTTCTAAAACGTTGTGCTTCCATAAATGTGATGCTTCTAAAACGTCCTTCTGATCAATCTAACACATTGTCTAACCATGGTCGATCAGCTTATTCAACTCATGTTTACTCACTATCAATTCTTCGACCATCTCGTACTTTAAAGCTTCTTGATCGATCTTTATCGCCCGCAACTCGACCACCAAGTAGAGGCTCGGCCAATATTCCATTTTCTCCGAAACATGTTAAATTTTTCATGATGGAAACTTAACATTCCTCCAAATGCCTTGATTACCAAAAGGTTGGCTCCAAATTCTGACTTTGTCGATCTCGACCATTTTACCCCTTCAGGAGGGTTATTACATTCTTCTCTCCTTAATAGAATTCGTCCTCGAATTCTTAGATGACCAATTATTCAGCTTCACAACATGCTCCTCCTTGATGTGTTTTGATGAACTCACTACTTGGATTACTTCATCTTGAAATCTTGTGTGTCTTCGTCGGTTCACCCTTGATGTCTTCTTTCGATTTTCTAATATGTAGTTCTAATTATGATCTCGCTCTACCTTGATGGATTCCCAATCATTCCCCTTAGTCTTGAATCCTCTCATTTCTTTACTTCTTGATTTTCCATGGGTTACTTATTTTCATTCCATCTTCATATCACTTTAGTCTGTCCACCAATGTTCCTTGAGTGTCCTCCTCAAGGTCTCCACAATCGTCTTCATATCTCTTCAGTTGGATGACCACTGAGTTACCTTCTTTCTTTTACTTTGCCATGACACTCATTTCCCATGATACTTTATTGTCCATCCTCGTTCCTGATTTCTTAAACCATTTTCTTAATCTTTCTTTTCCCCGATACTGATGAAGTCTTTTCCTAACGAAGTCTTGTTCCTCCCCATTTTTATTCCAGTCCATACCACTGTCCAGTCCCTCTGATCCCATCTTTTCTCTTTCTCTTTGAGTTTGGATTTTTGGTCTTTAACTCTCTTCACTTTAAGGTTTTCATCCTTAAAGTTCTGATCAACAAAGAAACTTACTATTTACAACAAAATAGAACACTTCACACGCAAGTTCGTCATCAACTAACCCAATAATCTACTAACCAAATAACTTAATCGCAATTCCAACCAATCAACCTAATCACATTGCTAACCAACAACCAAAAAATTATATCCATATAACCTAGCAATTCTAGATTTCACTATCTAATCCTATTTTCTAAACCAATAAATTTTATCACTGGACGTGGCCGGTTCCCTAATGCTTTTTGTGACTCTTTTTGACTCGATAAAAAAATGGAAACCGATTAAATCATGATTTCTGGAAGCATGGATGAAACCATGCTCTGATACCACCTTTGTAACACTCCCAAACCGTCTTAAACATATGATCGTTCGACCGACAAACAATCAAATAAGAACATGACCGATAGACGAATCAACATCCACGATTAGAGATGAAAGAGCCAACCGGCCAGCAAACAATCAAACAAAAACATGACTGACCGTCCAACCCAACACCATGGTCCGGAAGCACTATGTGACGGGCTAGGGACAATCTGATCAGAGTGGCAGAATTTACTCTGCAACATAGACTAGTTCATCCACTAACTCGTCCCGCTAAATCAAGGCCTAAGGCTTTGCAACCCGTACCAAGAGGTAACGGTTTCGTTAGATCGAGGCCTAAGGCTTTTCAACCTGTACCAAGACCTAACGTTGTGTTAGACCGGACTAGTCAAATATCAGAGGACTCATGATGCACATGAAATATAAATAATTTATTGATTCAAGAAATATTTATACATCAAATAATTCAAGACTGGGTCCGGTCTAATGCCAAATCAAGTCAACACATCAACTATCTAAATAACGTTTACAAAAGACATGAAAATCTAGTCTGGCGGTCCTAACGTCCAGCACCAAGCTATCCGATCATCCTTACCTAAAACTACCTACGAAAAGGACAACGGAGTTGGATGAGTAACCTAATGTCACTTAGTGAGATGGCGGCCTCTAACCGCCACCTAGTAACTAACCTAGACAACCCAAAATAACAATCAATCTAACCCTTGCAAGCAATCAAAGCTAAGGCTAAACAAACCATTACTAAGTTAGACTCGGCCTCCTGCCATAATCTAACTTCAGGTAACGAGAACCTGCATAACAACAAGTTAACAACCAATCCCTAGTTAACCATATATGCGCCTGAGGTTCAATACTCATGTAGTGTTAGACACTTAGACTATACAAGTACCATTAATCGGTCGACCAATAATCAGACAAGAACATGATCGGCCAACCAATGATACCGCATAGCTTTAATATTCACCACCCTTCACAAGCAATCTTTCAAACAACATAACAACCAACATCGGGTCTAGACTAACCAAAGGGACACCAAGCCTAATCCGGTACCTAACCCGGAATTATCTCAATGTTAGAAAACTGCAATCAAATCAATCAACCACAATCACAATCGCAATAATATACTATTAACTACAACTCGACTCTAACTCGTAACACCTTATATCGAAGTTACTACTTACTCTAGGGTTCCATAACCATTTACGACACTATAAAACAACACAACAGTCTAACCCAGGAAATGATGACTTCGTGTTCCTCCTCACTATCGGCAATATCGCATATCCCTACTACAAAGGCCAGAAGAAGGAACTTTCAATCGACCGCGGTCCACAGTCCATCGGGTCACCGCGCGACAGCCCACAGTCCTTCGGGTCACTGCCACATTACACCGTCGTGTAATACTCAGCCTTAAACCATGACCTCGTCCCTCTGAGTCTTCCCGATCCAGCGAATAAGGGTTTTCCTTGAACCCACCGGGTACGAGGCTGAGGAAACACTAATCACCCCTAAGCAAGCCTAGTATGGGCGGGTTACGCACATACTGTTGACAACACACACGGCACACTATCCTAACAACATTTAAAAATCTACGACACTAACCACTAGTATGAGTAGTCCGGCCTATATGGCCTACGTCCACTAATACTACTATATAAGATACTAAACAACAATATCAACACTAAATAACCCAACCAGTTAGTCACTCCTTTACCAAGAGCTGACTAACCTCAATCAACAAGATTAATTAAACAAGCAAGCATTTAATTAATTTGACAAGCAATCTACTCTACCAAACCGTTACCCAGATAGTTCAGCCTCCTGCTCTAAAACTATCTTTAAAGATAACGGGAACCTGCACTCAACCATATCAACAATCAAGAATAGAAAACATGATGCATCCTAGTCCTAATAAGGTTATTAACTCAGCCTTAATTCCATTTCATTTCAGCTAGCCCGTGCTAAGCTGGGTCAGGTTCAATAAATAACCCTAAGGACTCTATCATTCAATAAGGTGCTCATTCTACTATATATGCAACTCGATCTATATCCTAAGTTCCAAGTGGAACTCAAGCAAACCATAAAACTATCCTAAATTCCAAGAGGAATTCAAACAAAACTAACTCACAGTGCTTTATGCCGATAAGCAACTGGTTGATCGGAGAGGAGTTAGCCAAAAACCAATGGACGACTTGAGTGGACAGGACTAGACTGATCGTGACTTGGAGAGAACCTCCCCTTATACTGGTCTGGACAGAACTCAATTCGAGCAGAACATTCTTTAACTTCTGGACAGTTCTTCGGATTTCCTGGTGGAGTTTCGAGATTCATAACTTCAACTGATCTGAACTAATCTGAGCAGCACCTCTGCTTGATCATTAAAGAAACTGACTGCCTTGGACGGACTAATATAGATAGAGCTCCAGATGAACAGAACTATCCCTAGGCACTCAGTCAAAATCGAAAGAATAACTGATCTCGAAAACTTTCTAAAACTCTCGAAAAAGCTCGGAAACTCTTGCTTTCTTTTTCTACCTTTCTCTCATGTTTTTAACTGGATTTGGATAGGTCTGGATGTGTTGAAATGAGCTGGTGCCATGGTATATTTATAGGAAGCAGTAACCAATCAGATTCAGGTTGGTGACAGCTCGTGTGTCGCTTTGCATGGCTCCGGACGCATGCACGGCGGCACCCTGTACTCTACATGGTTGTCTGCATGACCAAGATGGCATGAAAGGTGACACCATATCCTCCAGATGTATGAAACACGTCCTGGCTGCATGCAAAGCAACACCATAGCGCCCACATGTCGATCATCATGTTTCAGTTGCATGCGCTGCGACACCTCGTGCTATGGTATGTCAAGCTGCATTTTCTGCTTCCATGCACGGCGACACCTCGAGCTTATGTATACATATAGATTATCATATGGTTTACACCACGTTCTGAACCCATGCATTGAGACACCTCGAGCTTCTCGGTTCATTTGACAGATTTTGGTCATTCCGACAAGTTTTTGACCCGCGATCAATTATGAATATTTTTGCGCTCCCATTCTGATGCGCAGAATATTTTTAATAAATTCCAAACTGAATGCTGACCTTGACAAAAAATATATTCAGAGCCTTCAGCTTCCCCGAAAAATTCCATAATACTGAAATTAGGTTTTTGTCCAATTTTTGGTTTTCTCGTCGTGCTTCAATCCAGTCGTGCTTTCTTTTCGTCCTGCTTTATTCTCTTCCTTCTTCCGACTAATTACGTCTCTAAAATTATATTTTGTTGATACCAAGTTTTTCTGAAAACGCCATGTTTTGGAAACGTCGTGCTTCGGAAATGTCAAGCTTCTAAAACGTCATGCTTCCAAAAACGTGATGCTTCTAAAATGTCCTTCTGATAAATCTAAACACATTGTCTAACCATGGTCGAGCATATTATTCGACTCATGGTTCAGTCACGATCAATTCTTCGACCATCTCGTACTTCAAAGCTTCTCGATCGATCTTTATCGCCCGCAACTCAACCACCAAGTAGATGCTTGATCAATCTTCTATTTTCTCCAAACCATGTTAAATTTTTCGTGATGGAAACTTAACATT
Source organism: Sinapis alba (assembly GCA_012274485.2). Lineage (NCBI taxonomy): Eukaryota > Viridiplantae > Streptophyta > Magnoliopsida > Brassicales > Brassicaceae > Sinapis > Sinapis alba. The sequence continues at coordinate 14,834 of MU106565.1, forward strand.
TCTCCAAATGCTTTGATTCCTAAAAAGATGACTCTAAATTCTGACTTTGTCGATCTCAACCATTTTACCTTTTTGGAAGGGTTATTACAGTAGTAGTGTGGATTTTTTTATACTTTGTAAGCAAACGTGGTTTTGAGGTTTGGTGAGAATATTTTGAGGTTTTCTGGCAAAGATATATTTTCTTTTAAACTTAAAATATATTTGTGGAAGGTAATTCTGTTTTACTTGCATTTCTCCTTTAATTTAAATAAACAATTTTGATTTAGGCAAAATAAAATAAACCATTTTGATTGAGGGAAAGGAAAAACCTATTTTTAGCCGGATTTGGCAAAAATGAACCAAAAACTCATATATTGTCTCAATTTATATTCCATCAACCATTTCTCCTTTTTATAATACTCTTAACTAAATACTAATTTATGGTAAATAAATGCATTTATTTTTTCTTTAAAAAAAATATGAACATGGATATTGGTTCACTTGATTGTTCAAAATTATTCTTTACAAAACTGATAATTTTTGAAAACATGAAGTAATTTATTCTACAATTTCTATAACATTTATTCTACTTCTACCGTAATATAGAAATGGGTTTCTATTGTCTTCTATCTCTTAAATTATTTATACTGTACGTAGAATATACATTGTATTTCTTGTGCAGCGATTTGCTGTTTGCAAGATTACTTTTACATTTTTTTTTATTATAAATATTTTATGATTATTTTCTATCAGATTCGGAGAACATCTTGTGTTGTTCTACTTTGTATATAATGCCAATTTTACCGCTAATTCTTTATTCTATTAATAAATTGTTACCCCCCTTTTTTTAATTTATCCATAATTAATTTATTATTTATTATTATTTTTGGTTTCGAAGTTTAACAATTGAGTTTTTATATTTAATTATTCGTTATTATCTTATTTTCAGAGTGTAGGATTTGTTTTGAAATAGATATAAAGATAATATGTTTGTCTTAAAAGTATAAATATTCAATATTGAATAAAATAGATTTTCATTACTGAAATTTATTAACAATGTGAACTTTTTTTTTTAATTTTAAATGCTATTCTCTTGAGATATATTTATATTTTAATTATAACTATCAATCTAGGTTGGATTTTGCTTTTACAACAAACTCTATTTCCACCCTTGGTTTGTAGCTATGGACCAATGTTACTTTTGCTGAAAGAATTTTTTAAAAATATTAAAAATATAATTAATTATCTATTAAATATAAAAAATTGAAAATATTAACCACGAAACATTTGAATCATGTTGTCCTAACGTGCTTTAGAGTCAAAATTCAATTTAGATGAAGCTCCAGGAAATACCCTTTAATGGTATTAGAAACGTTTTGTCCGACGGGATTGTTGAAGGAGATCTCTCACACCATGGATCATTTTGGAGGGGTGGTGAAAGTGATACATTATGACCTCAACCATGTTTTTGTGTTCCACTAGAGGTAAGTAAAAGAAAAAAAATTACATTATCACTATTGTTGACCATTGATGGTATTACAAAATGTTGTGTTTTGTAGGTTCTTGCATTCGAGGCAATTTCTAAATTTGAAAATCTGTTTAGAGAACCTGTTGAAGGAGCTGATGTGAAGTGTTTGAGGATGTGTTTGTCCACATTCAAACGAGTGGAATGAAATGGAAATCACTTTCACTCATAAATAAGGAACTCGGTCACGAGATTGTAAGTTTTTTTTTCTTTTGTTTTAGTGTTATTCAGTGTTATGGTAGAACTATAGTAGAGGTATGGTAGAACTATCGTAGAACTATGACAGAACTATGGGTTGAACTCTTGTAGAAGTATGGTAGAACTAAGGTCGAATTTTGGTAAAACTTTGTTAAGTTTCAAAAATTATTTTTTGTTTTTTACAAGATATTCACAACATCATCCACACCAAAACTTCACAGGAAGAATCTCTTTTGGATGAAATCATGAAAGATGGAGACGATGTTGATGAGCATGATCTAGCAGTCGACAGGTGGGATAAGCTTATGGATGGAGGGTTATCAGTCTTTTTCAAAGACATGTACGGCGAAGTTGTCGCCGCACAAAATGAATAAGTAGAAGAGATAGAAGATACGGCAGCATCCCAAGATGGAGTAGAGGTAGCTGGGCAGTCGAATCAAGTGGATGATGTTATGAAGACCCTGAAAAAAATGGTGACATTGTTCAAGAGAGTTTACAAGAAGGTTGACCAATTGGCTAGGAGATTTCAGCCTCTAGAGGCGTTTGTCAAGGAAGCAGAAAAACAGAAATCAAGTAAGAAGTGAAGACCTTGTTTTGAGTCTCAACTTGTTTTCTGGATATGATAAACTATGTGTCTTTGTTTGTTTTTGTTGTTTTATAAAATAGACAAATTATGTGTCTTTGGTATTTTTGTTGTTTTTTTCTGTATTTTAAATGTCCCAATAACTAAATTATCACGGATATTTCAGATAATTGTCTTGAAAACTAGGTAGAAACAGACAACATAAATGTCCTAATGGACAAAGTCTTAACATACCATAAGTTTCAACACATAGCATGAGTTTTAACAAACAAAGAATTAACATAACATAAGTTTTAACACATTAACTCATACAAGTCTTGACAAACAAAGACTTGTATTATCCGAAATGAAAGAAAGAAAACATAAACAAAGTTTTGACACACATAAGCTCATTTAAAACTTAGAAGTGAGAATCGAGAATCTCATGGGCGTGTAATAAGGCTCTTAAGCTTTGCAATCTCTTCAGCCATATCATCCACCTGCCTCCTTAAGCTCTTAACTTCTTGCTCAACACCGAAAGCCCATGGCTGACGAAAGTGCAGTCCATCGTCCTGCACGTTCAACATAGTTACACTCAATATCACACAGTTTCACCCAGTATAACACACTTAGTTTCACTCAGTATAACACAGTTTCACCAAGTGCAACACACTTAGTTTTACTCAATATAACACAGTTTTACCCAGTATAACAAAGTTAGTTTCACTCAATATAACAAAATTTCACCCAGTGTAATGCATTTTACAATAGAGGCAGAGATATCAGACAATTACCTCGAAGTACTTGCAGGTGAAGTACCTTCTACCAGGTAAGGTATCGAAATTTGATTGATACTTCAGTTTTGGAGAAGCATCATGCTTTATTTCTCCCCGACATGGGCAACAGGTTGGAAATCCATACTACGAATCGACAACGAACCCTAGCATGTCGTAGTGTTGCATCAACTTCTTCATGTACTTCGTCGCCTGGTACGGATGAGTCATGATGCAAAGGAAAGGGAAATGTCTCTGTTCGTGAGAGAGTATAAACGTAAACAGAGAGAAAAAGAGAAGGATAAATAGATAGGGTAGAGAGAGAAAGAGAGAGAGAGAGAGAGAGAGAGAGAGAGAGAGAGAGAGAGAGAGAACAATTTGGGCAATTTTCGTTTGCTTGTTTTTCTTTGTTGAAAGATGGCCAAGTTTTGTAACGTCTAGTTTTGTGTTGCGTTTGCGACTTGTAAATTAGTTATTTTATAGAGATAAGAGCCATCATATCTATTTGGTTACTGCATGTCTGCATGCATGATTTTCTAATACTTTCTTGAGTGCATTACGCTTTAAGACACAATTTTGTTTTTTTTGACACAAAAGAACACTTGTTGCTGGAGGGGCACTTTGTTGTAACTATTGCATTTGTTGTAGACATATATACCCCTTGAGTCCCGTAAGGAGACATGGTAAAAGCGATGAAAGATTTGTAGTTCGGTTAGTGGGGACCAGTAGTTGGAGTTATCTTGTAGTTACTGGGGACCAAACATAGTTAATGGAGACCAAACATAGTTAGCTTTTGTGTATAAAGGTGTGTCTTTTTGTGTTCGGTTAGATAGGAGAAGATATATATTTAATATTAATTATATTTTTTTATTCTACAACTATTAATTCCACCTCCATATTTGTATTAGCTTATTTTTCAAATTATAAGATATAAAAATAAAATTTAATTATTATAATAAATTGTAACTCTTTTTTCTCTTTATTTTAACATCCATTTTCGATATATATTTTTGTATATTTTAACATTTACACAAAAAAAATTTGTGGACGTGGATAATAAAAGTTTAGACGTAAAACGATGTGGATATTGACAAAAAATATGACAAGTTATAATCGATAATATACATAAACCAAAAATGTCCGAAAGGAAAAGACATGGACATGTTCGTGTGACTATTGTGACTATGTAAATGTGTGACTATGTAAATGGATATTTGTGGACGGCTATTTGTAAACAAATAGACATGGACATGGACACAATAATAGATAATAGTAGACATGGAACAACATACATACATAGATGATCGCTCCCCCTCCGTCACCTTTGAGAACTGAAAGTTGTGCCGGTGTTGAATACCAGTAGCCGACAAGAAATTGAATCTCCACCGCATCCGCCATCACCAATTCCACTTCTCCGCACCCTCCGTAACTCCCATCTCAGAATCTCTTCTCTTAGCTTCAAACCAGTTTGTTGTCACTCTTTTATCTAAGCTCTCCACTGCATCTGCCATCACCTCAACATCATAATCGATTAATCTCTGATCTGATAACCATTTTGCTCCCTCAATTGTCTCTTTCTTTCTTATTTCTGATATGTAACCCTAATTATCCAAAATCAGATGTTTCTTGTTCCATTCTTTGACACTTCTAGTTGAAATCAACTAATTTTGTTTCAATTTTTTCTGTGTTATATAAAAAAATCTAACTTTTTAAGTTCTTGTTATCTGAACTGTTTGAAAGAGGAGATATTATGGACAAAGCAGAAGATGAGTTTGGATTTCATTATGCTCTGCACATTGAAGAAGATGAAGAAAAGGGGAAAGTGGCAATTAGGTTATGAGAAGTGAATAAAGTAAATCTCAAGTTCAAAAGTCTGGATAAAAGAGAGATTAGAGATTTGAGTTTGTATTTTTAATTGATTTTTTATTTTTATCTAGTTGAGATGAGGGTAGTTAGAAAACTTAGGAATATGTAGTTGTGTGTTAGTTAAGGGAATGAAGGACAAATCGCATAGGAAAAGTGTGTCTCCATCCACATGTATTTCTAAGTGCAATTTGTAAGTGATAATGTGTTCTAAAGGGTAAAAATCTCTACTTTCTTTATGACATTACTTGCACTTAGAGCCAAAAAAGTGTCTTATGTATAATTTATCCAAAAATATGCAAAATGTAGAGCCAAAACTGTGTTTGTCGTCTATGTACTATTATTGAAAAGGATTTTTAAAGTTTGAAATGCCAAATTATTACTCAGCGATCATTTCATATTTTATTAATTTTAGAAATCACTTACTTCTCTAACTAACTAAAAATTAGATTCACTTAGAATTCTTTACCAATCTCTAAATTCTGGTTTCAGCAGCTATAGTTGAAAAAATAATGATTAATTGCAATAGCTAGCAACAAACTCTCACGATTTAAAATTATTTCTGTTTACATATTTATTGGCATCAAAGCTTTTCTTATGAAATAAATTGTTTAAAGTAAATGAAAGTTGCAAGATTTTGCCAGAAACCTAAAAGTAAAATATTAGTATTGGTGATAAAACCTAGAGCAACCATGATACATGATTACATGGAACTCTTGGATAATGGAATTTTAGTAGATTCTATAATACGCCTAATTAAAAGCAATTTGAATTATGGTTTCATAGTTATTTCATTTTTGTGTGGAAGCGACTGCGATGCGAGAACATTCATCTTTGAGAAGAGGAGGGAAGAGCGGATTTAGAGGAAACATTTGCGGCCAACATTTGGCATCTATAGCTGAAAACGCCTTGCAACACATAGCTCCAACATTATCAAACTTCCCTTTGAAAAGTGATTTGTAGATTTCTGTTACGCAACCTTGAACGCTGACGAGTGATGACAAACAGTTTGTGAGGTCAACCGGAGAACCATGAATGAAAGGGAATTGAGGTGTTGTGTGTGATAGTACAGCTGAGCTGATGCGAGAACAACCATCCTTGAGAAGTGGAGGGAACAATGGATTTAAAGGAAACATTTTGGGCCAGCATTTTGCATCAACATCCGTAAAAGCCTTGCAGCAAGCTGGTCCAACGTTTTCAAACTTACCCGTTACAGCAGATTTGTTGATTTCGACTACACAACCTTGAATGCTGGTAAGTGATGACCAACACTTTCTGATATCGACGGGGGAGCCAGGAATGGTAGGAAACCTAGGTGTGGTTTGGACCTCGGCTAGCCCCGGCCTCAACAGAACAGTGGCACACAAACTCACGACTAGAAACGTAGAAAAGATAATTTCGATCTTGCCTTCCATTGCACCTTTTTATCCTTAAAATTCTTTTTATATTTGAGGAGATAAAGTGAATTGCTTTGTTTGAGATGATTTGATAGAAAAAGAAACTAACAATTTATAGGCCAGCTCAAATTGAACACATTTGGTAAGTTCATTAGGGGACTTACACTTTAAGAGTCGTCTGTTATGACAATTAATCTTTCAACTGAAAACATGGAAGTGTTACACTTTACAAACTGACCCAAATCGTATATACGCTTTTACGGATGATTTATTTTATATCTATATGTGTTGACTATATTCTTTGTAACAAATAAGTTGTAATCAAGGACAAAAGTCAGTAACATCTTTTAATTTCATATTTATTAATTAATAATTTATAAAAGATTTATTGTCATTTAAGCAAACGTAACCAAAAACACAACATTTGATAATTTATTTCATAAAACACGAATTTGATAACTTGTTAATATCTATTGTTAAGGATAGAAGGAGGAGAAGTTAAAGTGCCGTAGAAGTAAGGTTAAGTTGAATCTCTCTTTACTAGATGTAAGTGATGATATCGACTTTTGTTTCAAGCTAGCTAGAGAAGAATCAGTCATCTCTAATTATGGATTTTACATTTTAAGAGTGTATTATTGATGTATTATTATGGATGCGGCTGAGTAGGGACTGGCTGAAGATATCGTCTGCAGCCTATGCATCTTCGATCGGAGAAGCCAAGACTCAATCTCAACCAAGAGTTAATTTCTCAATCTCACAGACATGCCAAGACTCAATCTCAACCAATAGTTAATTTCTCATTTTGGTACGGTCAAATGTGCTTAAAATTTAGATTTGACCATTAAGAAAAAGAAACTGATATACAAATAGTTTTATATTGTAATAAGATCAACTCTGAATTAAGAAAAAACACTTGATGTAACCAATAATTAAACATGATGGTAACGCTATAAATGTGTTTTTTCATCATAACGCTATAAATGTATTTAACTTGCGGCTTATAAATTGTTTAATTTTTAATGTATTTTCAAAGTCAACTCTTTTTGTTATGGAAATTTGTTTAATGTTATTATAAAAGTGATGGAGAAAGAATATCGCAAATGAGTTGATAAATTTTATAAAAACCAAAAGTGAACAAAGATAATTGCTGTGTTGCATGGTTAAGTATATTATTGCATTATTTGAAACAACTGCTACATACTTCTTCTCAACTTAAAGTAATTCATTCAAGTTTTGTATCCTTGAGTAGGTTCTTCAAAGTCTCAACAAATTTATCAGTGTAACTAGTTAATAATTCAGTACTAACCACAAGCTACTTCAACTTGGAGTGGTTCTTCCTCACCTGACTCCCAATCTCACTATCTTTGTTCATCACAGAGTTGACCGCAACACTCAAGTTTTCCTTGGAGAACCATCCTATTTCTTCTCTTTGCACTTCAACCGCAACCTCAAGTTCATCAGTCAACAATCTCGTGTTTAGAACTTGATCAGCCAAATATGAAATTAAGACTATCTGGCAATCACTCATTAAAGACTCCCACATTGAACCAAATCCACAATGGTTCACAAAGCAGCCTACTGAGTGAGTGTGTGTGTGTGAGAGAGAGAGAGAGAGAGAGAGAGAGAGAGAGAGAGAGAGAGAGAGAGAGAGAACAATTTGGGCAATTTTTCGTTTGCTTATTTTTCTTTGTTGAAAGATGGCCAAGTTTTGTAACGTCTGTTGCTTTTGCGACTTGTAAATTAGTTATTTTATAGAGATAAGAGACATCATATCTATTTGGTTACTGCATGTATGCATGCATGATTTTCCAATACTTTCTTTATGACATTACTTGCACGTAGAGCCAAAAAAGTGTCTATGTACAATTTATCCAAAAATATGCAAAATGTAGAGCCAAAACTGTGTTTGTCGTCTATGTACTATTATTGAAAAGGATTCTTAAAGTGAAATGCCAAATTATTACTCAGCGATCATTTCATATTTTATTAAATTTGGAAATCACTTACTTCTCTAACTAACTAAAAATTAGATTCACTTAGAATTCTTTACCAATCTCTAAATTGTGGTTTCAGCAGCTATAGTTGAAAAAATAATGATTAATTGCAATAGCTAGCAGCTAACTCTCGCGATTT